>MVJL01000918.1:0-86165 GCA_002156465.1 Macrocentrus cingulum | reverse complement strand
TACTAAATTTAAACACTCAACATGTTTACCATATGAAGTCATATTCATGTAAAAAACAAAAACAAGAAAAAAAACACAAAAAAAAAAACAAAAACACAAAAAAAAACAAGTGCGAGACAGCGTCTTTGAATTTAAGTAATTTTCTTTTACTTTTTCTTCTTATAAATAATTATTAATTAATTGTATTGTACTAAAGAAAAGTCAAAAAAACTTTGAATTTATTCTCACGGACATTACTTATTGTATGTCTCTCCTTTTTTTTTCTCTTTTATTCTTCATCATCAAGTCAGACTGAAAAAGTAGTAATAAACACAATTGTTATCATGGAAACCAAAAAAAAAAAAAAAAAAAAAAAAAAAAAAACTCGGCCACGCGGTTCGCGAGTTAGCTTCGAAATATCCTCGGTCACCCATCCAAGTATCGTCCCTGCTGAATGGCGCTTAACTCACATGATCGCGTTGCAGTGCTCGTATCCCCATGGCTGCACCTTCTCGTTGAAATACGTTGATTATTTATGGACTTCTAAGCTACATTAGATTCTGACTTACTAATAATTAGATTTTAATTTGTACAAAAGTCTTGACTCAACGATTTATGATTTGCAAGGATAGAAAAAGTGTTAATTAAATTATTTATATCATGTTGTATCCCACTACTTAACTCAAATGAATCTAGCCTAGTGTTAACGCTCTAATTTTGACAATTTAGCACTAATAATCTGGATCCGGTCTAAATATAAAGCTTATCACTAATTTGTTAGTTGGATATCTTCACGTCATAAATTTATAATTTTTAAGCGTTTCGTCGTTTCGTGTTTTAATCAAAACTTTGCCAGCTATAAATTAAAAAGTCTAATTACCCGATCCCGATGTGATTCTGATTAGCTAGATTATTTAATATGTTTGTTTAACATGCAATAAAATTCTCTAATTTTCTAAGTTCGATTTTTCGCTGGACTTAGAAAAATTTTGGGTGCGACAACGCCAGAACACTGAGAACAAGATGGAATAAAATTCACAGCGGGGCAGGTGCTCGATGCACTCATTTTGTTCTCGGAGTTCTGGCGGCAGAACACCGAGAATAGATTCAGAATAATTCGGAAACAACAGAACTAAATCGGAAAAAATCCGGGGCACCGAGAACAAAGTCAGAACAAAAATTTCGACTCGGGTTTTTTGACTCCGAATCGCGTGTGGTGTCTATTTAAACTCTAAATTCATTGATAATCTACTAAGCTCTATAAGTTGATAATTTTATTTACATTTAAATATACAATATGAAACTGGGCTCTGACACTTATCTTCGTGATATAACCTTGCAGTTATGCATTAATTGCAACATTGAGGCTGAGCAATTGCACTGTTATGTAAATATTAAATTCCTTTAGATATCTATAAATAAATGTCTTCATTTCCGATCGCGAGTATGTATTCCGGCATTTTTTTAAGCTGTCGGTTTTTTGTCTTTCAACATCGACGAGGCTCTCTCACCACTTTTGTGTCATGTCATGTTTTTTTCTCGTCGCTCGCAAGACTTATTTTATGCATTTATTCATCTTAAAATGATTCCAGTGTTGCGCGTAAAAAATGTAAATTCATTTTCGAGATCTTCCTCGGCACTTTGGATATAGTAATCTGGAAGATTCTATATGTACAATGAATCATCGTCACGCGTGCGTGATGTGAAAAGAAAAAAAAATCAACTTTCATCACAAAATTTTTAAATTGCATAGTGTGAAGAATATGTTATTCATTATATTGTGATTGTGATATATTTTTATTATTCTTTGATGATTTTGATCTTAATCGAACGATAATACCTCATAATTCTATACTCGATGGTATACATATACCCGGAGAAATTTTATTCGGCATATATCTGGGGCATTTTTGATTGGCTAATTTGACCGAAAGTCTTTCGTCATAATTTCGCGACTCATGGGTGCGACGAGTTCGTTGACATGGGTAAAAACTTCTTCGTTACATGATGATATATCCATCAGTTGATACCTAAAACCTCTTTTTTTTATCTAATAAAAAATTCTATTTTGTAATGATAACCTTGACATACGACGGTAGTTATAAAAATTATTATAAATCATTTATAATGTTGGGTACAGAAAAGTTCACGAAGGCAATTATGTCAACATAATTGTATTATTGGAGGGTTAATTATATATATATATTTTTCCGTCTTATACATATATGGTCAACTGTTTATTTGGATTTCTTTCTAATTATAACTAGTTTTGCCACGCAATTTAGTAATATTTGATGCTTCTCCAGAATGGAAATTTTATTTTTGTATTAATGATGCTTATGCAATTGGATAATTTCTTAAAAGAAACCGATAACCAACAGTTATGTTCCGTGTGTATATAACAAGCAAAATGTTAATTTTTTATTTTTATGTAATTTGTGTGTCAATTAGTATGAAATGATTGTGTTTAAATAATTTTAAGATCATAGAAAAATTCATATAACTCACCGTCCATCCACCGTCGGCAACCTTTTGCTCGCAATACACTTGGAGGAACCAGTAGGTCGTTCCGCGTATTTGCAAGTAATATACACCACTCTCTTTCATGCCGGCATTGAGTAAATCCACGCACGAGTATCCCTGCAATGTATAAATTACTCATTAGAATCAACGTATAATACATGAACAATAAATCAAATAGATTTTTGATATAGAGGTCCTAAATACAAAAAAATTGTATTTGATAAGTCACGCGAGACTGCCATCATTTTGCTTTATTGTCGGTAATTACAATTCATCACCAGCCTGGATGATTGCGTAATAATTAAAATTTGCGGTACATCAGGAGCACGTGAAACTCTGTTGAGTGCAAAAGGGATAGTGTGAGCAGAGAGTCGGAGGCTAATGAAAGGTGAAAGAGAAAAGGAGATTTTTTTTTCGAGTTTTTTTCTTCGATCGCAGATTGACACTCATATGTACACTTGGCATTGTAAATTACACGGGTGGTCCCAACTAAGTAACATAATACACACCTATGGATATGTGTTTATCGCGCGCGTGAGCTTCCTTCGCCACAGGTGAGTGTAAATAAATTCTCTCGGCGATTGACCTCAGGCGAAATTTCTATATCTTATCTCCCCCGTCACTGCCAGTACTGTTCCTGTATATATGTGATAGCAGTCCAATATAAGGTATCATATATACTTTACATATAGTATAATGTGAATAAAATTGCCGTAGAGGCATCTAATAGCGCTAATATATGGTCGGCAGGCATTTGAAAATGTGATTTTTAATGTCTGGTAAATTTGAGTCAAATCACTGTATACTTGTGTCGCGTTTAGAGCATGAAGGATAGTAAAATAGAGAAATAAGAGAAATCGAAAGTGGATGCCTTATAAACAATTTTACTCTCTAAAATAGAAGAGGTAAAAAATTATTTTCTTTTGATAAAATTTTTTAATAAGATTTAATGAATTTTTTTTTATTTTAATTTTCGACTGAATCTATATTTATGACAATTTGTAATGTAATTAAAAACAAAAAATATATGCATTATTTTTATAGCATATATATAAGATAACTATAAAATTAATTTTAGAGAGAGTATCGCGGTATAAAAGGATGCTATAAGATGAAAAAGTTGATTGTAGCCTCGTAGGGATATATTCTAGTCAACTGATGTGTTGAGTTGCATTGTGAAAGGTTGTAGATGCTCATATTATGGATATAACGGACATCAGCATATGTTGTGGTCATACTGAGAAACAACGTATGTAATCACTCTCAGATTCCCGTTTGATCGCGCCGTCATCTACTGTCATCTGATGGACTTTCTCCGTGCAGTCAAAATAATATGGACACGACTATTAAAAAAAAAACTGTATATAATAGCACCAGCAAATTTCCATTGCCAGCACCCTCTGGGCAATATGTTGAATAAATTCATTCAGATCTTTATGAATAATTATCGTAGGAAGCATGCATTAATTGACAAAGGATGCGACTCTCAGAGAGACCACCCCAGAAACATCGTGCGCATATTAATATCGAGTTTGATTTCACTCTGACGTGATTTATGTGGGCCTGGCTCATTTTCAAGAGCAAAGATTTCGGGCGGCAGATGGAGCAAGCCCATGTGGGAAGTCAAGGCTGCATCAATATTGCAATATGCTTTAATATACGTGTGTACGATCAATAAAAAGGGCTGTGGGCATATATACACACTCTTTCGCGCTTGATATAAGTTATGGGTATCTTGTGTATGTATGAATTTGCACGAGTGCGTGCGAAGCTTCACGGAAAGACCGCCAGAGAAAGATAAAGGAAATAAAAAAAGGAAAAGAAAAAAAAAATACAAGGCAGAAATAAAGCCGCCGGCATGGCGCTTTCATGTTGTTTTCTCTCATTATTTGCCAGCCGATCAGAACGAATGTGTGGCCACCAGAACAACGCGCGAGTCATCGCGCAGGTTATGCACCACCGGTGTGACTTCCGAGGTGTAATGTGTTTAAATAAATATCTGTCTGATTAAATAAAAACAGAATCAGCCCGGTAAACAACAGTAACAACAAAAATTCCCACGAATAATTTTGTGTTTGATATATGGCTATTTAATTGATACCTTATTGTGTGTGTATTGATGTCGCGCTTCATTCGCCCGAAAACACATACATAAATGACTGTTTGGCCAATTTTTTAAAATCATAAATATCACACAACTCTTATATAATGTATTGGGTTATTTACTAAATTAAAATTTTTTCACTTTCAAATTTTAAGTCGACCTCCCACGATGATTAAATCAATTTAACAGACGCTGGACATGAGCGTTGTGTCAACTCTGAGCATATAATTCACTTACAGTATTCTAATCGTAACGCCCGCACTACATGTAATATCCCTCGGGCAAATGTCTGTCAAATATTCAATACGTATATCAAAATAGAATTTTCTTCACTCATTGTTGTCTGTTAAAACTCGTGATATTGACCAGTCACTCACCTTGATATCTCTGTCGCTGAGAAGCAAACTGTCACTGGCGAAGGTCGAGTTCTGTAGGCTCGGTTTGTTCTTCACGCTTGGGAATATCACGCCGCGATTTCGCGTGATTGATCGCTGCGACGGAGCGGATGTTGGGGTCGCTGAGGAAGTAGACGAGGAGACGGGACTCATTGGAGTCGTGGACGAGGAGTTGTTAGAGGGTGAAGCCGGCAGAGGTGACGAATTCAATAGTGGTGCTGTCGTGGTAGCTCGCGTTGGAGTCTCCGATGTGTCATCTTCGGTCAGCGCTATGTACCTGTGGTGAATTAGAAACAGGGTAAAATTACTATTGGAAAAACATGGGGAAAAAATGTGCAACTCTGACAAACCTGTCGGGATCGTACTCGACGAGGCGCTGGATTGTTGGATCAAGAAGAAGTTCCGCTGGAATCGGGCGTTGCACAAGAGCTCCTAGCTCAGTCTCTTGCTTCTTCAGCCTACTTTCTACGTCGCCGAGGTTGCCGATAATCTGGTTGGTCTTTGACCGAAGATCTGTGTGAATTTCGTTGATTGCTCTCTCTTGTCGCTGTGTCTGGGATAGAAGTTCGATGGACTTTGGCAGCATTTGGTCCACTGTATTCTTTGTTCCCACCTGTGCAGAAATATATTCATCACATCAGTGACTGCGAGTGATGTCTATCTGGCAGTTGGAAGAGAGATCGAGAAGACAAACAGAGGAAGAGATGAGCCTTCAGTGGGATGAGGCTTTTTAATTGCAAATACATCTTCACGACTGCTGGATTTACATGACTTCAATCAATGCAACAGAGATTTTGACAATAGAGATAGCGACTCTCTAAGTACGATAGATCTTGGCTTAAATTTTGAATTGAAAAGTTTTTTTTGTTGCATATACTTACGACAATGTTCCAAACTTGATCAATCTTTTCGGTTATGCCGGTAATTGGATGGATTTTGTCCACCAGGCGATCGATCTTGCTCCTATTATCATTGTAGGTCGCGGAATTTTTTGTTTGATTGACGTTCGAGTGTCCCCGGTCAGTAGTCGCGTCGTGAATGTCTTTTGTCATTGTGTAGACTGCTCCTAGAGTCTCTGATACCAGGTTCATGTGGTACTGCAATTTGCGGTCCATGTTGCCGGTTGTTTGGCGCAGATTTTCAATCTCGATTGTCACGTGATTCATCACCTCGTTGCTCATCGCTTTTGTTATCTCGATGACATTCATGCTTATTGGCTTCTTTTCACTGGCTTCGGCGTTTATGTCGTCGCTCGGCAAGAAATTGTTTTCCAGTTGGTTCTTCAGCACGACCAGTTTGTCATCAATATCCGAGACTTTTTGATCTAGCGATAGGAGCTTCTCGCCGAGGTAGTCGGGTGATGGACTGTCGTGATGAATCACTCGTATAACTGGAACTGAAAGAGAAAAAACCCGTGAAAATTATATTCTTGACAATTGTGGGAAGAAATGAGGGAGATGTATATAAGAGAATATAATTTACCTGATTCTTCGCCAGTGCCATCGACATTCTCGGTTGTCCGCGCACTTTCCAACACTTGGGGCGGAAGTGTGGGTTGCGCATGGAAGAGCTTGAGATCCAAGGTCCGCAACTTGGTAATTACCGCGTCCGTTTTGTCAATGTTGTCATTGACACGTGAATCCAGGGCCTCTACTCGTCTCATCAGATGCTCCACGGCCTTGTCCAAGTTTTCAATTCGCTGAAGCTTCGTCTCAAGTGTTGATACTATCACCTCGAAAACATTGAACAGGTACTGTTCCCTGTAACAGTAAAAACAAAAATTTATATTAGATAATTTTAATTTTTTAAGGTAGTCTTTATACATCAAAATTTTAGAAAAACAATTTTTTTTTTTCAATAGATATAGCACAGCATATTTTTGTCATTTAGCGTGCGGAGCACGCATGGTTATAATCTAGTTATTGGAAAAAAAAACCAATCGAGGTAGATAATTTATCAGGCACTCAAACACATGTGAAAAAATTTTAAAATATTTATTGCATATTTTATTAATTTTTATTATGACTAAAAGGAAGTAGATACCCAAACGTGAGACACTTCAACTCAACCGACCCATTAAACCACAACACGAGCACTGTAATGCTGTAATTATACACGTGAAATAATTAATAAGCGGTATTTTGCTGTAATTTAAAGGTCCTGGGTCAATGGGGGAAGTGTGTGACGACGCTGATGACACACGATGTAGGCAGTAGCGCAAGGTATAAGTCACGGGTCGAGAAAGTATATAAAGACCTAAAGTCGTATATTGACAAGAGTTCTATCATTTATTAGGCCACAAAGCCTAGCTTAAACCCGAGGTGTATGTGTCTCGTATTCTGCACAAACTGCAACTTCTACAGAAACCGATTACTTTTTTTCTTCTTTTTTATTGTTAATCTTCTCATTAATGAAATTAAAGATATAAAGTATATGGGTATATAGAGTTGCTTGACCTCCTTTAATTCAGTCTGCATACTATAAGCCACCTAGGAAAGTCTCCCACGCTTTTATTTAGTCACACGAGACGAAAGTTGACTGATTGTATATATGTGTGTGGCTGCGTGTGCACTTGAATTTATCAGAAGAACAACATGTTTCACACGGCTAAAACTCGTCATTTCATCGCCTCCAAGAAAGAATTTCACCTCCCATGCTTAAAATTCATCTTGGGTATTATACTTCAGTGCGATTTGTTTTAATACACGAGAAACTAGTATTAAAACAAAATCAGATTTTGCATCTTTCATCAAAATAAATGTAGAATTTCTTTTTTTTGCTTTCCTCTTTTTATTTTTTACTGAAGGCCTGAATTTTTAAATCCATTGCCAAGGTAGATATCTTGCCACAAGAAACTCTAGGTATCATAGAGAGTAAGAGGAGACATTCCGGGTGATCGTTGGAGCGTAACTCTACAGACATTTAAACTTGATGAGATTATATTCAGCCTGTACATATACTTTCAAATGTAGTCAAGTTGTTGCCCCGTTTAAAAGTATCACTGAGGTGTACAACTTTTTTTTTTTTTTAAGGATCCACCTTTACTGTTGTATGGGATAATTAAATGTTACAACTGAGATATCTAAGGGGATAAACAGCAAAAATGACATTCCGAGGATTAATCCTTATTGCAGTGTATATAATACACGAAGGTTTTACCAATATGGTGTGTCTTGCCGTTTATTTCCTGTCGCGGTGTTGCAACATACACGATCCATAGGAGACGCTGTATCACCCGCTCTCCACAATATTTTCTACGTTAATTTGCTAAATATTCGAAATTAAATTTTTTTTCACTCGACTCAAAATATAATTCAATAGCGTACGAAAAAAAATTTAATCACGTTGAAAACTGGTTGAGAAATCTGAATTACTTGAGAATTTTTTAGTATTTTTTTTTATTATTAAAGCTAGTAATAATTTTATGCTGCAATATATATATATTTGAAGAATATTTTACAGCATGTCAATAAACTGAATGAAATAATGGCTTCAGGTGACGTACATATTCACCGTGGCTTCACTATCCTCCTCTACATCATCACTTATAATAATGCAATAATTCATCGATATCTTTCTCTTTTAATATTTGAATTCCACGTGTGGATCCGGTGGATCCAGTTGACCAGTTGTGGCGGCCCACGCTCTTCTTCATATCGATGTCCATTCATCTCTGCAACGCGTGAATTCACACGAGCCCTAAATTCAGTACACACGTTAGCGCTCATTTTTTTTTAAAGACTACCTATATAGGTTCTTCAATATAATGAAAGGAGTATGCTGCATTTGTTTAAAAATTGTTGATACAGAAATATCCTGTACTTTCACTTGGCCATTCCTTCAACTTCCGCTTTATCCAGTAAATCACGATTAGACCTGCACGACTGCCTTTTAACTTAATAATATTCGAAAAAACTCGTTGGGTGTGTATATAAATATTAATTCAAACAAAAAATCATTCATGCGATCTGTCAACAAAGATAAAAAAAAAGTTTTTATTGATTTTTTTGACATTTCTCAGGTGTTTATTTTTATTTTTTGCCTGCTGTTTGTTATTGAATTTGCGAATTCTATAGCCAATATCCGGTAAGAGTGAACGATGTGAGTTTTAAAAAAATGACACACCGCAAACTTTCTATTACGTCTCTATAGGCATCTAAATAGTCGTAGCCGCGTCTTTGGCGATTGAAGCCTGTAAAAAAATGGCACTGATGTTTAGCTGTTTTATTACAGTGGGATAAGTAGCTTGGGTAAACATCTGGGGCATTAATTATTCAGTTAACTGTACGACAGTGAGTAATAAAAAAATCTATCTCTACTATTTATCTCGGGGAAAAAAAATATTTAAGCAGACTGTCATAAATTTTTCGCTATACAATTGACACATGAATATAATTTAACAGCTGTATAAATTTTTTTATGGCACCCCATATTTTTATTAATTAAATGAGAAATTTTAGTTTTTTTTTTTTTCACATTTATTGTTCATGTGAATTATCATATACTATTATACCATTGCAGCTGTTTATTTACCTTCGAAAAATGGTCTCATTTTCTGAAGAGAAAAAATGATAAGTGTTTGGTTATATTTACGTAGTGAAAAAAATCTATTAACCTCATTGGATTTAATAGAGTGCGTTGATGTGCACGCAGACTTTGTAACGTATTTATTATACACGTCAACTTTCTCGATTGACTAGACCACATTCTCGATTTCTGGGGCCTGTAGTGTGCGCCTGCACTCTCGCGTGAAAAACCGCTAGGTATCTCGCGGCACCTGAGGAAGTTTATAAAAAATTATCAACAGACCGGTTCTAGATAGCAGGAGTTGCTGATCAAATTCCATTTCCGTTAGATATTCTCACTCAATAGTTCCAGCGCACCGGGAGCTTTGTTTTTTGTCGTAAATAATTCAAAAAATTTCATCTCCTTCTTGTGTTTTTTCATCTGAAAATTTGTAAAATCACTTTAATAATTATGTTTTTGTTTTTTAAAAAATTGATCCGATTGGTAAAGTATCGGGAAATGTATATAATATCGTAAAGTAGTAAAGTTCCTTTTTTGCTCTATGGTCCAACTGGTCACTTGTGTGGCAGAAAACCTTAGAAGGCTGGCTGAGAAAATTTCCTTGTATCAGGGAAAGTATCGCAATCGTAATCACCTCAAGTGATCTATCAACAAAATCCCCGTTGATCAATTCAATAGGACATTACACTCTTTGTGCATTAACACACTCGTAAAACTTTCCAAATGTATTATATCCTGCGCCGTAAATAGCCACTAATTTTCTATTTATTATGCATCATTTCCGCTGACACTCTGTATCTGAAGTACACACTCTGCCATAGTATCTTGTGTATTATGAGTGAAAATATATCACCACATATGACATAATATGAGGAACCGGATTATGATCATTGTAATGTTCTAGCCGGTCTGATAAAAACTTAAGTGTGTCGCACAGTTTCACTTGACTTTGAATCAAAGAGGTTAATACACGCCGGGCTTTAGCACACCACTCTATGCGCGATTTCTTACGGTTTCCTATGACATAACGCTCTGCAACACGTTTACAGTCCAACAACTTGCATTTACAGCCATAATACAAGTTGTTTTTTACTGATACTTATATTTTTGCCAATCTTTTTCTAAGATATGCATATTATTCGTCGGTATATACACCATGCGGCAAGAGTTCACGGTTATTCCTCGAATAATCCTATCGCATTATGCACTACTTAAGCCATCTCGGTCGAGGCCACACATCGTGGCTCAACACTTACAACATCTTCAGTCATTAATTATAATTGCTCCCTCACGACCTGGTAAGTGGTCTACCATTAGAAGCACTAGATTGGATTTTGGATGAGAAGATGTGTGCGACTTTTTTCTTTTATCTACTCAAACACGTGATTCCCAATCATTTTTAGCTTAAAAATCTATCCAACAACTGCAGAAGAGCATTAGAATCAGGATAAAATAATTGATAGTAATTTTCTTATACAGTTAGATTAGGATATGCACAGACCGGATGATCTAGAGCATACAACGAGAATCCCGTTATAGATGTTATATGCGATGTGCATGGTGGATTGGCTTGAATAAACCGGATTGCAGAGTGGGATGAAGATGCGCAAACTTGAACACCTACTTCTCAAGTGGGCGTGAGTAAGTGACCCGCGACGAGGAGCATCCTAGTAGCCACTCAATACAACTGACTAGCGTGCATTTATCTCTTCCACTCAAAACATCAGAACCAAAAGGCTAAATTGGATACACTGGCGCGCGCGTGAGGTGAACACAACATTTGTGCGCCACCGTTGAATGATTGATATTTTTTTGCATGAAAGGTGTCAAGAAGTCTTCTTGATGTCTATTCAATATATATAAGTGTTTCTAGTACTATAATAACCTCGATACTATTGCAAAATGCATCGGTATAACATTTCAGCTTGTGCACATTGAGAAATACTCTGTCTTTTGATGTTTGTGTGTATGTATGTACTTAAAGGAAATACCTTGGGCCAATGAACGTGGCTGGCCACGTGAGTTTATGTTACACAAAGCAACCCACGTTTCCTCAATATTCTTCCATCTGTCTTGTTGTGGTGTGACAATGCAGATTCATCGATTTGGCGAATGTATATAAGTTTGACGATGAATTTGTCTCAAGGTTTTTTTGTTATTGTGTAAATATATTCGTGTGGCACTCCTCGCTGGCATTGGTCAGTGTGTGGTTTTCTCGCGCCTTTGCCGGTGATTCTCACGATGTCGGATTAGTTGGGAAAAGGAGAGAAAATGAGGAAGGAGTGAAAGAGTCATATACAGAGTGTCTATTGATTCGGTCCATTTGAGTTGGAGCGCTTTCGAATATTCGCCTTGCTGTTTAACTTATCGAAGGGAAACACGGACTAGACGGCCTTCACTTGGTTGTTGCAGGTTGCATTGTGGAGAAACGCGATCCTGACAATCATCCTCAGTGCTTCCACGTATTTTCTTTTATAGATTTCGGCAAATTTATGTTACTTCTCAGGAACTAGGATAAAATTTCCCTTGGGTCAAAATGTTATCTGTGTAATATAAGGAAAAATAAAATTGAGAGTTGTAAGGTGCTTTCAAATGAATGAAAGTGTATTTGCGCAGTCAATTGTAATTGTGGCTGTCTGCAGTGATCTTGTTTCTTCAACACGGACGAAAGATTAACTTTGATGTTACGTCGGCTTACACAAGTCGAAAACCTCCTTTCGATCTTGCGTAGCGCGTACATATCGGGCCTGCCACGCCTCGCGTATTTTTAAACAGCTGTCTTTTACCAAGTTTTTTTATACACATGTATGACATGTCAGTAAATATTATTTTAAATTATTTTACAAGTTTTTTTCTTTCTTCTAAGAATTACAGACAATTAACTTAATGAAAAAAAAAAATTTACAATTTAAAATTCTATTTGTTTTTCTTAATTTCTTATTCTGAGTATGCAAAAAACAAATGAATATTCATTTAATTTTTCAATTTACCGAGAAAAATACTGCTATTATCGATTTATGAGTTCTACTTTGTGTGTGTGTGTGTTTTTTTTTAAATTATACCGATAAACAGTTTTTAGATTCTTTGAAAAACCTTCAGAAAAAAACATTCAACCAGGAAGAATTTTATGAATATAAAAAATTTATTGTAAAATTCCGAGTTGAATTTTCTTATTCTATTTTATTTAAAGCTGAACTAAGTACACTGGTGATATACACAAGGACCAGTTGGACAAAATTAGCATTTGACTGAGGTGAAAGCCTAAAAAAAATTTTCTATATTCAGCTAGTTTCTTGTCTAATTAGAAAAATAAAAAATTTTATGATTATTGGCCAGCTTTAAAGTTCACTTGATCAATGACATTTATATGTAATATATGATATTGCAGTGCTAGAGGACATTTTAAATGAAAGTACAGAGAAGGAGGTGCGTGCATTTTCATTGCTCCCAAAAACGGCCGAGACCGATATTATTTAACGAATATCCCTTTGGTCGCAGTCTCTTTTTGTTAGCAATACAAAGCCGTATATATGCATATACGCCTCTGTTTGATGTCGATAAGATCTCCGTTTTGATGTGGACGCCCGAGGTATACATTCGATCGATTTAAACGATCGTGGCTGTGCTAGGTCGAGGGGCATGTGCTCTGGTTACTCGCCGCCGCACTTTTTTTTTCCTTTTTAATTACATGTAACTGTTCGTTACATGTTCGATCTTGTTTGACCGCCTGAAACGTGCTCTGAATTTCATACTTTTTTTTTTTACCGTTTGGAGCCTTCGTGCTGCAACATTGTCACTCGTATCGACAAATTATTCCAAGTGAATTTGCTAAAAATAAGTTAATATCATCTCTCTGAGATCACGTAATCTCGCAAAACATCGATTTAATCACACAAGTTTTTTTTTTTTTTCAGAAAATTGTCGAATTGAATCAGGTCATTGTTATACAATATTTCAACAATGTATTTTTTGTAGAATTTAATATAGCAACAAAAAAAATCACTATCTCGAATTTTCCTATGAAATTTCTATCACAATTGAGAAGTAGGGGAACGGGTGGTAGTACCGCCCGGTAGGCAGTACCGCCCAGATTGATTTATTAAAAACTAAATAATTATGCGATACTTTAATCTTAAATTATGCTTGTAAATCATATATAAATCTAATTTCTAAACGCTCACGTATTTTTAACAACTATTTCTTTCAATAATCTACTCAAATGTTTAAGGGCGTATTTCATATAAGAATTCCAGGAGTGAATATAAGGTTTTTTCACTATATTATTAGGAGGAAACAAAATTAAAATTTTTTTAATAAATTCTCTAGACTGTTTTCTGTACATTATGACTCGACGTTTACTCTAAAATTATTTGTTTAAATTTATACAAACCTTATGCACGGATTGTTTATACTGGTGGTAATATCGCCCAGAGAGTGACTGCTGTACCGCTCAGCCGCGCAGTGTCAGAGTGTCTAGCGCCAAACTTTGATAAAGACTAGCTCGTGTTATTGATCGTGATTTTACGTTGGATTTTTCCGTGTCATCCATAAATGTAAGTAATTATTGCAATAAATTAATGCTTATTGTGAAGTAGAAGATAACCCTAAGATAGCCCAAAGATAGCCCTATGTAATATATTTACAACATTAGTTGTTACGAACATATAATATATTGCACAAAATAGTGTAGTTTTTTGAAGTATTATATCTAAAAGTATTTATTTTTATCACATTTGTAACCAAGAAGACTGATTATAAATGTACCTATGTTACGACGGTATTTATGCAGATATTTATGGATATTTATCGATGTGCAGTATGTTAGAGACACTGCTCAAGTTATGATTGAATTTATAATAAATAAATACTCGTTATATTAATCCAAATGAGCGAAATTAAATAAAATATCCTCGCATCTTGAACGATTCGGGCACACGCGCAGGCCGAGCGGTACAAGATTCGTGCTGAGCGGTACTACCGACAAATACTCATTGTGCCGACCAGTGAACTATTTTCAGAAATCTCTGATTTTATTCATTTAATTGCACAGATGAATAAAAAAACAATAAAAATATAATAGAAAAAAGCCGCAAATATCTGATAGATCACACACATCATTATTTTTCGTCTTTTAGTGTCGATTACTAATTAAATAATCTTAGGTGGGCGGTACTACCACCCGTTCCCCTAATCAAGCAACTAATTTTTTTTTTTCGATAGATTAGCATAAACAAGATAATAAGAATCTGAGTAGGTATACACGCGATATAAGAAATAATTCAGACTGCAACCTTGATTCCATTTTTTACCGTCCTTTCTATCCGTTACCTTAAACCGTCATTCGTAGGACGTGTATACGCACGTATCCTTTAGCAATAGAGAGAAACAATAATATTCGATTGCGAAAGGCTGACGCAGGGTGTTCATTATCTGTATAGTTGCTACACGTTGATGTGTAGCTAACAACTTCAAAAAGTCTTAAAGCCATATATGAAGTGGACACGCAGTAGTGTTCATTTGCAGCACAGCCACCAGACGATGTATTGTCCATTGTTGAGATGCTTGCTCCAGTGGAACCGACCACGGCTGGGTGGATCATACAAGCGGCTTTTCCGTCGTGTTTCACTGTATATTTATTTTTTATTCAGCTTACTCATTCCTCAGTGTTGATGTTACTCATCTGGTATATAGGATGCTTCGAGGAACTCATTTGGGAGCTGATCCACTGGTTGCACTCAGGAATTTTAATCGCCATGACAAAAAGTATGAATTTTCTCGTGACGACGTTCGAAGAATTCCGCTTGACATTGTCGATCGTCTGGAATTGTCTGATGGGAAGAGTCTCTGGAAGAAGGACGTGAACCTGTCACTCGGGCGATGGAATGGCAATTTGTTAGAAAAAACCAGTAGATCTCAAGAATTTCTGCAATGTCAGCTATTTCTGGGTAAATCCAGGTGTTAAGTATTAGGAAATGCTGAAACTCGAGATAATTTCACCACTCAAACTGCCAGTTATCTGAGAGGATTTTTCGATGAAATCGGATCAATCGGAGTATCGTGACTTATGAAATAATGATTTGATGCTGTGTATATATTTAATGCTGATGCTGCGCGACGTGACACAATCGCGAGAGGTAGCAAAATCTTATATTGGAATGATTTTCAAACACAATGGAGTGTGGGAGGTTTCTAAGCATCAATTTGATCATCTGAGTGATTTAATGAATTATCATAGTTAGCAGCCTCGCTCATCTTTGCTTTACGTTTTTGAATTATTTCCCCATTTTTATTGAGTTTAAACAAATTCATCTTTTAATAATTTTTTTCAATCAAGGTATTGATATTATCTATAGGATATTTAGCACTAGGGTTGCGCAAAAAACCGACAATTTTTGTTTTTCGGGTGTCCTATTAAAAAAATCATAATCTATCACGTTTTAAGAGCCCTCCAGAAAAAATCAAAAATGTTTTTTTTTTTTTTTCATATGCATACGAGACCCGAAAAGCCAAAATAGTCGGTTTTTTTTGTGCCACCCTAATGTAGCACTGATGAAATTATTTTTTAATTATTGATTGTTTTTATTAAGAAAGCAATTATAATCAGTGTTGAGAAACTTTGAAAAACTTTGATATCTTAGGTCGAGCACTCAACGCGTCACTTTAGATGAGTTACTAATACACATTGGTTCGTAACGCGGAAAATGAAAGTTTATAGTGAAAAGGTTCACGACTTGTTGATGTAATCGAGTGGTCTAGGTGAGCATCATTTGCTCTATTAACCTATCTAGAATATACGAGTGTTTAGCGAGACAAGTTACGATAAAGATTTTTCTGTAATTAAAATTTTTTTACATTGTTCCAATCACTAAAAAATTAACATTTAATACTTCTAAAACAATTTAGAATTTTTGGGTCAGTGAATAATACGATTTTTTATGTTTCAGGAATTTTCCATGTATGGTGATCAAAAATGGTGTCACTTTATCGTTAATTCCTTATCCAGCAGTACTTGGTGAGTGTTTTAGAATTTATAATTGATTTTTGCTCCAGCCTGTCAGCTATATGTAGAAAAATATCACATTGTTTCTGTGCATTCTCGTGATTTATTTCACTTTCAAGCCTACAATTATACATCATCAACGATGTACACTATAATTGCTTACTTCCGCGAGTAAGATTATAATCATTAACCAATTCTACATTAGAGTGGATCTTTGAATATTTTTATTTGACATTTGAATTATCTTATTTTGATGAAATCTTTATAAAATCTTTTTTTCTTTTATACGCGCACTGTGCACTTTCACCGTGTCCTTCACGGCTCCTTACCTTGCAGAGTGAAGTACTTTTGTGATAGTGCCCTCGAGACAGTGCAGGCTATTTTTTCAAGAGTTACTTTATTAAATTAAATATCTTTTCAACCTACTCATTAGATTGTCGACACACATTGCTGATGTGAATTTTTCTGTTGATTTTTGACGAAAAATTTCGCAACACCTGGCAGTGTCCATCTAACTAGATGATTAGAATTTTGACGTATTGGGATGAAGAGATGATAGAAATTTAAAGTGTAGGTGTATCTTAAAGAGCTTAATTTTTTAGCGGTTTTTATGCTCGGAAATTAGTGTCAACTCGAACACAGTAGTTGCTGCTTGCCGTTCACTTTCTCACGAGTAGAGTCTTGTCCATGATTTATGTCCACTCTAGAAAATTTCTGCATACTTTTTAAGTATTTGTACACAACCAAGACCGTAGTTGCTATAGACTTTTGTGGCTTTAATTAATAATAGGAATTAAAATTAGCATTGTATCGGAGCATCGTGTATATGTATAGTTGTTTTGGAAACAATTAATTTTGTTCTACCATGCTAATTTTGCAGTAATGACCGCTACGAATTTTTTTTACAATTATTCTTGACACTAACCTAGACATGGATGAATATATTAATATTTGTCCTTGGAATATAATGAAACCTTGTGTCTGTAGCTAAATGAAATTTAACATAAACTCGGTTTGATGCTAATTTAAAGCTAATAAATTACTTGCGAATGTCGCGACGAGTAAATAGCCTGAAATTTGTCATTCCAATAATTTTTTATAGGGTAAAAAAATATTTATATACAAGTATAAATAGTTTACAATTTTTTGTAGGGGTTGAAATTCTTTCAATTACTGATTTATTCACCGATCTAAAATACATGCATTGACAGGCCTCGTTGAATTTTTCCATTTTCCGTAGAGACATAATTTTGGCGTGACTAATAACTAAAAGAAAATTATTAAAATTTTACATAATTTATCCATAATAATCCGTACATAATTGATAATAACACTGGCGATTAATCAAATTAAATTATTAATCAAGATATCATCCTCCGTATAATAATAATAATATATATATGCATAGTATTATATTTCATGGTACCGAAGAAATTTTTTTTATTTATTATTTATATTCAGAGAATTTATAATTCGGATATAACTAAGTTATATCAACATTACTCGATAAGTTTATGAACTTGAGAGTGCAATAAATTAATTGAAATATCAAAATTTGCTTGTCTAGTATATGTATATAATCATCGAACGAAAAAATTTTTTTCTCACTTAATAATTAATTATACTAATAAAAATGAATGGGAGAAAGGGGTTATACTCTATAAAAAATTGTTGTTTTTTATTTTATAACACATATATAATGATGAAAAAAATGCATATTTTAAGAAATAAATAAATTTCATGATGTCATTTGTATGTAAATTACTAAACTTTGAGTACTAATTTTTTTTTTTACTATTGATAAATAGAGTACCGTAAATTTTTCAAGGATCATAGAAATATTTATATCATAATTGGTTCACAATTATTACTAACAAGGTAGTAAAATTTTTATTTGATAATAATGAGAATATATTTTTTGAGCGGTGAAACATGCTGTATTATATAATTTTACGGAAATTTTGATTTTCAATCTTTTGGTATTTTTTATCTAGATAAATTAGTTGGATATAATTATTATTCGATTTAAATTTCCAGATTCAACGAAAAAACTACTGGTTTTTTATTCACTAACTTATTTGCAATCGCGATATAATTTTTTTTTATTCAGTTGGACATGTGAGGATGGATTATTTAAATTATTTTTATGAAGATAAATTTTTTTTCATTCAAGTTTGATTCATGTGGGAATACTTTACGGTTCGATAAACCTAAGATGGATAAGTCGATCCATTAAAAAATTTTATGCGAAAAAGCATCCAACTAATCCAAGTAAATGAATGATGTCATTATATATGCATGTGATGACCGAATAATAAATTTAATGTAATTCATCGTGTAAAGAGTATTTGTCAAATTTTAAATAGTGGAATCGAATGTCAGTGGAGACAAATGACTCAAAATCATTGAAGATGGCTTATTTATACAATTCGTGAGATAAAAATCGTTACTTTCAATTATAACTTCCATTTATTCTTAGATTCAGCCCATTAATTTGTCTGGTAACTAATATAATCAAATCTTATAAAATACATATATATAAATCTCAATTATTATCATTACATAATTAACTTTAACTAAAAACTTTACTTATATAACGATGACCTATATATAATTTCAGCTTTATAGAAGTCATCATAGCGGAGAAATAGAGGTTAAAATTTTTTTTATCGTACATAAACATAAAAAATTTATTCTAATAAGAGAAACAATTTCTGAAAAAGCCTAAGTAATGAAACATCACATTATCAATTCCAAAAAACACTAATTATTATTTTTTCAATGCAAAAAATTAATTCAGAATGAAAACTTCTTACAAAAAAAAAAATTAACAAAAATCTTTGAAATATGTTTTGTCAATTTTTTCAGAAAAATTCAGATTTTTAAATAAGTTACGCGACATTTTAATGATAAATTCTTAAAAATATTTCTTGAATTGCACTCAAAACTTTTAATAACGCTTTGATGCTATGTAGTTCATTTTATTTTATTTATAATTACTTCCTAGATCCAACTAATGACTTTACGGTGTTAAACCTGTGAGAAATGCCTGCACAGGATAAAAAAAGGTTCTAACCAACTGATTTTGCAACTTTGTGGTGCTAGAAGATTTTTTTTTTCAAGTCGTTGGATTTTTTTGTTATAATAATAGGAGAAATCCGATCACTACTAACCGTTTAAAAAAGGTAATATTCTTCGCAGAATTTCAAACAATACAAATATCTTCATTAAGGAATAGCATAGTGTTGATAACATGTATATTCATATCACGTAATTTGTTTGAACGTCGGTGGACCATTTGCGCTTTCGGATAACGGTGGTTACGTATATTGGCGATACCGATTCATTACGCAATGCAACGCGGCCACCCTTAGGCTACAGGCATGCTCGAAATATTTAAGGTGTGTACGTCACTTCTGATTTTACGCAATATTTCAATCTTTATATACTTAGAGAATTTTTTTTTGGACGTTCAATTACAAGACCTTGTGCCTTAAATAGACGGTATTTTACTCTCATGCGAACAAATCATTTATATTATATATCCTGAAAGTTAAATGCGATCATAAAATATTAGTCAATAAGCAATAACCAATATATGCAAGCTTATAAAATTTTTTTAACAATTCGATAAAAAAATTCAAAATAAAGCATATTTACGCTAAGCGTGAATTTTGATTTATTTTTTATGATTGTTCATTGTTGTTGAATAATTCAAAATTTTTCATTAAATAAATAGAAATTTCTCCCCATATATGTGCTTACATAAGCATGATTCGAATCTATTATAGTTGCGCGTGATTAAAATAACCAACGTGCAAGAAAAGTAGGCACGAATTGGAGACGATGAGTGCAAAGTATAATAGCAATCATATAGAGGATGAGAAAAGGCGGAAAAGCTAAACCACAAATTTTAAACGACGAATGCTATATTAAACGTTATATGAAAGCGCTATTAAAATCTTAAATTTATTTCAATTAATTCCTTGCATACGTGTGGATTAAATTACAAAACTTTAAATCCCTCTCTTATATATGTAATATATCCAAACTCTGATGCAGACACGAATTACAAATTTTTGTTTGGTTTTTTTTTTTTTCAAGCTTCAAAATTTTTTTTTATCGCTTTAAACCGTGTTCGCGGCCTGATTCCATCATTTATATCGTCGTGATTGTTTCAAAGACATCATTAGTGTCGCGAATACAATAAAATGCCTCTCAACTCTGTCGCGCGCATTTCGTAAATTTAAGTATACATACGAAAGTGTCCGTCCCCTTTCTTTCATCACTGAGGCTTATTGCCGTCGGGCAACAATTATAGATAAAAGCTTTGCGCCCGAGGGAAAAATCGTGTGTAGAAGAGAGGATAAGAAAAAAAAATCGCAACAGTCCCTGGCGATGCAGAAAAAAGTGTCATACGATCATGTATAATTTGTTTTTTAATTCAAATTTTACTTCTAGTAATTTTTAAGAAAGAGATTTTCACCTAATATTTAAATATTTCGAAAACATTGCTAAGACTATTATTACTCTTGTATAAAAATTTTTTTCTCCATCTGCATTCTTTACACGCAGACTTTTATTCGTGCAACAGCAACGTTCGCTCCTTCGCATCTTTTACAATCGCGGCAAATTCTCAGTATAAAACCTGGTATTATTTATGAGGGCATTTATTTTTCTTTCAATGTGATTTATAGAATAGTAGATATTTATTTTCACTCGTGCTCTGGTGTAAAAAAAAAAGCAGAAAAACAAATTGCTCGTTATCGCAAGATCGACACGATGAATTGCGAAAAAAATTTTTAACGCACAAGTAGGTATTATATAGGGACTATGGATTATTTGTTTTTTAGTACCATTAAAATTATATGCTTTTAACAATTTATGTGTCATTCTTAAAATGAGTTCACCGCCGACAATTAATTTAATTAGAGATAAATACTATAGAACTAAACGTTTTTCCGTACATAAAATCATAACTAGTTTATAAATTTAATTAGTTTGCAGTAAATTAATTACTTATCACTATTTGTTTCTTAAGTGGAAACTCGACTAGAAAAAAAACTATCCAAATATAATATCCTGGCACGTATATAATACGTTAAAGGTGTTCATTAACAAAAGTATAAAAAAAAATTAAAAATGAATTTTTTTCATAATCATATAACGCAATAAACAAAGTATATAAGTAAATTCCGATTGTTTGAAATGTATTTTCTATGAACTAAAAACGCCGCTGATTTTTTTTAAAGAATTATAATATAATATATTGCAAAATCATGTTGCAATACAATGTTGAAACAAAAAAAAACATTTACAAAGCAATTTTAAACCCTTAAGACGTAAACAAATCAATCGCATAATATACTTTCATGCGCGAAGAAGATACTTCAAGTATTTACACCTTTTCATCATATAAGTGCTGCAGTCACGCTATTTTGACTGACTTGAATGTTATGTGCCAAACGCCATATATACAAACAACTCATAATATATATCCCAAAAAAATCATCTTTAATTTCGTATACCCCATTGCTTCGTTGTTAAAATTTTTTTCTCACATTTAAATAATTGGTAAGAAAAATAGAAAATTTAAATAATATTCATTTGAATATTTTTTTTCTTGTAATATAACACGCGGATTGAAGAGTGAAGTATTTCACAAGTGTATTTCTTAATTTAATTAAAATATTTTCCCTATATTTTAATTAGTTGAAAACCTTACATGATGATGATAATAATTTCGTGCGTAGCACGGTGTGTGCTATGATGCCCACGCAACGATAACATATACGACCAAGTACGATATGTATTGTATTATACGTGATATCTTTCGTGTTGGAAAAAACTTTTCTCGCATATAAACAATATATACGCTTGAGATTACGTGATAATCCACACATCATCAGTGTGCAGCTGGTTCGCCAAAATTTCAGGTCTTCTTGCCATTTATTTCATGTTCAGATTAGATTATAGATGATAAGGTCAACTTGTCTGCAGCGCGACGTATTTTCATATAGAAAGTATCCGACGACACTTCTCTGACCCTCATGTCATGTGTGTTGTAGCTTATTGCGCGTAGGCCGAGATCAGATATGTAAATAAAAAAAACACACATCATGTAATAATGTTCTCGCATTACGGCTTATTGTTCGCGGTATTAATCCATGAGTGAAAAATGTAGGGTCGCTGCCTCGCCGGGAAGTTCATTTGTGACAGTCGTAATTTGATGCAATAAATTATTTTACTCAATAAAAAATTTTTTTTATCCAAAAAAATTTTTTTTTCTTCATCTATCTTATGACTGAATTTAAAAGTCTGACTAGTTTAAACGGTCATTTTAGATGGGTATCATTTTTTATAGAGAAATAAAATTTATAAAAAACATTGCGGTTTCTATATAGATTTGAATAGAGAAAAAATTTTTTTCTTCATTTAATTCACTTGAATGATGAAATATATTTAAATACATGGTGAAACTATAAAACACACTGCTTTTCGTTATTGTTATAAAAAGTTTACGATTTATTTTTATAATATAATAAGTTAAATTCAATGTAGGAAAAACGCAAATATATACGGGCAGTCTGTATCGCACGGTAGTTTTCGTTGATAATTCAAAAAATACACCGAGTATTAAGCTAGTTTTGAATACCAAACGGCCTTGGTGATAAATAAACAGATTATGATCAGTTTCAAGTGTTTTTATGAAGAATTATACGGCTGAAATCGAGTCTACGTAAAAAAAAAAAAAATTTGGGACGGTCGTAAAAGATAAAAAATAAAGCATTGATTATAACTAAATGAAAAACAGGTACACCCTATTGCTTTTGCATAAGGGATGTGCAATACAATCGTCTCTTGTTTGACGTTAAAATCGATTTATTCGACAACGAGCAGAGTTCATAAACGCGAAATGATCGAGATTAAATGAAAGAAGACTTTCACCCTTATACGGATTGATACATTTGTACTTCACTGCTGCACATTTTGTTCTGTGTATATATGACACAAAGTTGAAAAATATTCCCATGCATTTTTTTACAAGACTGATATTATATACGTCTTGTTGTTTGGTTCAATTAGAAAGTCGCTCAGGTGAAGTGTCTTTAATTCCGTTTTTTTTTTGTTGTCGTCTTATACACATCACGCGAGGAAGTTTACGTTGAAAAAAAAAAATAATGCACCAATGATTAATCCACAGTCAATTAATCTGAATGATCTATATCACTTGAAAACTATATCCAAACTAATTAATCTGCTAGCCTTGGCCTAACCTTGCGTTTTTTGCCAGGCTTCAGAGAACAAACTTTCGCGAGAATTCGTTTGCATTCCAGAAAAATCCATGTGGTTCTCCTTGGTTGCAACTGGGCTTTGGCACTGTCTCTTCCAGAAAATTCTTGGCCAAGTGTGTTTATGTTTTTAGTGGCCACAAGAGAAACACACAATTGTGATTAACTTCCTCCTTTCCACTGATGAAATGCTCACGCAATGAACAGATCGAAAAATGCCCAAGGGACAAACTGTTTTTTCTTCTTCAGAAAACTATTCAAATGGTTACAGCCATGTAAAGAACGCGCGTAGGTGCAATTATCATGAGTCAAAGTAATTACACTTGGAAAATGCGAGAAGCAATATCGTCGTGCGAGTAAAAACTATGTGGAAATTTGTTTTATTTGTAAGGCTTGACGTAATTAATTGCTATTGGTTTGGGTATTATTTATATGGGGAATAAAGGGTGGATTAGTTGCATAGGCGTTGTATTGTGTTACGAGACTATGTGGTTATAAAATACTTTGCTGCTTGATTTACATATAATTTGTTGCCAGGGTACGATTTTAATGCAAAAGGTGAGGGTGTTACGGCGTGAATTTACTTGAACACTTTTGTGCAGTTATAAAAATGCTTTGTATTACGCCGACCTGTAATTTTAAACGAAATTATTATGTAGTTGCAGGAAAGTCCTCTCATGCAGTAAGTTCGATATTGTCTTTAGCGTTATTCGCAAACAAATTTTTTTCTAATATTGACGTGAAAAAAATATATTAACGGTGGGCAAGAAGAATATATTGCGTGATTTGTTATATTGTGCAATTTGTTTTTTCCCTTGAATGTCACCCCGGAAGAGAACTCGGGGCTTTCACAGTTTTTTTTTCTTAGTTGTTGATAAATACCGTTCTCCAGACACTTTTATAAATGGGCCAGAGCTATTTTAGTCATTTAAAATTTTTTTCCACCAAGTTTTAATAAGTTTACCAAGATATTTTCCCAATACTCGCAAACTTATTAACAAACCGGTAGAGTATAAAAAAAAAAAATTTTCGAAACAGAATTTATATGTTGTATAGCTTTTTGAACCATTGAAAAATGATTGCGGCAAGTGGGCCTTTAATTAAACTGAATCAGACCCTAAAATGTCGAGCAATTAATGTGTCAGTAAAGAAAAGAATAAGATAAAGAAAAGAAATGAAATTGTTCATGTGAGAGTTTTTAAATCGTTTGGTATGAGAGATAACAATCAGATCTCAATCATGTGATCGGCATATTTTGACAGAAATTGAAGCGAATTGTGATGGGAAAATTATATATGTTAAAATATAAATATATACTGTTTGTACTTAAAAAAATGAAACGGTGAAAAATTTCAACCGTTTAATAACGAGAAAATTATTCCTCTCAGACCATCAATCAATTTCGACAGATATGTTTTTTTTTTTTAAATCAATTGACGACTTAAAAATTCGTTTTATCCCCAGATTCATAAATTAGATCAATTTATTTAGATAAATGGAAGGAAAAAAGTCGAAAAAATAGATAAATAGAGTTTAGTAAGCTCTTCGTGATTGGTAAAAAAAATTTTTATCAGGTAAATGTCATTCAATTATGCTGAAACATCGACTGAACTTTTCAATATTTCATGTTTCGGTTTAATAGTAAAACGAACACGTGTTTGGTGTAATATATTTTTAAGATATATAACTTTCAAATGATTTAAATTGACTTAAAGAAATATTTCTTCATGTATGTACTTATTATTAACCTGTATGTATCGTGCGCGAATATGAAACTGTGGCGAAAAACGAGTGGCGCAATTAGTTGAGCGGTGTTTCAGAGTGCAAACATCATCTTCGTACTGCTCACACACGCGCGGACAGAGAACTTACTCCAGCTGACTCTAGATTTTTCTATATAACACTTGTTTTTTCTCCGAATTCTCGTCTCTCGCAATTATCCCGGTCTTTTTCAACGATATAATATACCTCCTTACATTCGTTCTGCACAAAAAATTATGAAAAACTTGAAAAAATGAAAAGAAAAAAAACTAGTTTATACTGTCATAAAAACTACATTCCACACAAACATTTTATCTAAACATAAAATTATTTTAAAATTGAAAAAAAAAAAAAAATTTTTTTTAATGTTTCATTAAATTTTTCGTATATTTTATTTTTTGATGCATAACTCACCGGCTTCTCGGCGATCCTCTTGTCGATGGTGGCAGAATATTAGTTATGTTATGACTAATATGAGCATTTCGGGTATTTCTCTGATCAGCCGATGTCCTCGGTAGCCTCGGGCTGCCAGCAAGGGCGAAGCCAATGAAGCAAGCGGCAAACACCGCTGCTCTCATCTTTCAAATTTATTCCTCAATGCACTTGCTGATTAACCATCTAATCCAGATCACCACTGTGGCACTCACTATTTTTTATGTCCTAGCAATAAAAATTCATTCAACTTTTTTTTAATAATATCAATCCACAATAAATGTCCAACAACAAAAAAGATAGTTTCAAATGGAACAGTTAAACCCTTGCAATCAAGTTAACAGGTTTGGCAAGTCTATGCACTAAATGCAAAATTCTATCCTAGAGTCGATGAATTGTGGTATTTAAATCGGAATTTCAAACGAGTGAAATTTTGCTGTTACTTTGTCAGCTTTGGATCAAATGGATTCACAGAGTTTTTTGTGGTCACTTGTCACTCGATTAAGTGAGATTTCTAATTGATTGCTTTTAAAAACGGGCAATATTTCTTCGCGCTTTGTGACAGTGTTGATAAGACAATAAATGAGCAGAGTTCGTAACGTCCGTCCGTAGACTCGGATGTTGGTAAAGTGTCTGGCGGATCGCGGTGTTGGTTTGGCGGCTGTCGTGGGGCCCTCCGACAGGAGGAAGGCGCTGGCAAGGGGCCTCTCGTCGTATCGCGCGCGCCCGAACTACCACCACCCTGGGCATCAACGTGTACCACGCGGGCACGCGTTCTTTACTTTCACGTCGAAACCACCATGACCGCGACATGATGCGACAAACCCAATATCCAACTTACGCAGCGTGGGGACTAATCTCGGATATTTCCTATAGCTTATTAGAGAATGTTTTATTGAAGGTGACTCTAAAACGAAAATATTAAATTACCTTTTATCAAACAAATACATAAAAGCTGTTAATTATATTATTTTAAGTATTTAAAATTCAGTAATACGTGTCGACAGTTGGAATTAGGCTTTAAATCCGAGTACAAATCTAATTTTTCCGATATCTCCTACACTCTGGGTCAATTTAACCCTGTTTACTTTTGCGAATTACGTAAAACTCTACAACTACTCGCAGTATATAAATATTAAAGAAGTAAATTCACGATAAAAATATTTTTTTCAACAACGGAATTTTATTAAAAAATTGCAACTTTTGAGATTTTTAACATTTTTTGCTAAAAATTTACGCAAGTACTCTCGAAGTAAATATAATTAATAAAAAAATAGTTATCTAATTTATCTGAATCGATAATATTTATTTTGCGTGCTAATGGAGGTGACTTTTGCGGGGTTGAAACCTAGCTCTAACTTCAATCCCTTCTCAAACACATCTGATAACTCACTAAGCTAGATCACTTGTCGAAATTTACAGTCGATAGTTTAAATTATATCCGCCAGTCCTACCATTTTCTCAAATGATTGAATGTTACATTCGATCAAAGTCAGCGTATGGGTCCAGATGATCCAGTGTGTTAATGACTCGAAGGGCTTAATCTGGAATTAAAATTTGGAAATTTTATTTTTAGTATTTCGTATAAAGTTTTGTTCGCTGATGGTGTTTTTATAGAGATGATTTCTAGTACTAAAAAGTCAGAGCCATGATCGTTTACTTTCGAGTTTGTCATAACACACACATGGGGCATGTTAATTAATCAGAAATACTTGTGTAACCTCACCGATTTGAATCCATCACGCATATCCGCCGTGAATCATTTCTAGTTCAGGAATAGCTATAAAAATTTTATTTATTTATTTATTAAATTCATCTCAATTTACTTATATGAAAAGAAACAAATTCTCAAATCATTCTAATAGTCACAAGCATCTTTATAAGGGCACAAGAGGAGTGAGAGTACTTGTGCATACGAAATTGGCGACGATCGATAGCCGTGCTTATGCAATAGACCCCCTTTACACCATCATCGGACTCTCTCGTTTATGAATTACGTGTTGATGGAGACACAGTGTATGAATACATAAAAATGGCAATTATGTCAGAGAGTTTGAGTAATAAAAATCGATGGTCGACTCAGACCGGATATGCGTAATAAAATTTAAGGCTATTTTCATTCAATAGGCGCATGCATCGCAGTGGCTCGATATCAGTCCGTGATCGGGCAATAATGTTGGCCTATATATATGTATACACACATTAATGATTCTCACTTTTTACCTTTGCGTCTTGATACGATACCCAACGATGGCCTCCATCGTCAGCCACACCGAGGTCACGGTCTTCGTTTGCTTCTTCATGACCAAGCGCTTTTTCTCCCTCGGTACACCCGCGTGCAATCATGTAAATGCATCAACGCTTTCGCGGTGATGTGCGCAATTTCCGTATAATATTCATCACTTGAAAAATTAAAAAAATCAAAAAAAATTTTATTGACAAAAAAAAATGAATTAGTCTGACATGTATAAATTATGCAGAGTTACGCGCGTCGAGTCTGTTGACCCTCTCTCATCTCGTGTTTTAATACTATCGATAAATTAAATTTGGTAATATCTAGTTAATATAGAAATATTTATGTTATGCAGTCAGATGTGAAAAAAAAATGTAAGTGAGCAATTACCATCAATGCGTAGAAAATTAAAAATGCACATATCTGATGATGGGCAACTTGATTAAAATGCATAATGTTCTATTAAGTACTATATGAGACATTCCTTTGTCGTTGATGCGAAAAAAAGAAGGACAGGTCGGTAGTCAAAGTGACGCCGGCGAGAGGGCGACATCGCAATAATTATCCGTGAGGAAAATTTTACGACAGGAAATTAATGTGAAGTAAACTTATACTATGTACAGTGTACGAAGTATATAACGCATGTATATAAGCCTATATAGTGCAGTCAATACAATACAGACTTTCTATAATCATGAAATAATAAAGATTTTGCCGTCTCATCTATAGTGAACTTTTTATTAATGTATAATTTTTTTATTTAAAGCTGATTGATTTGAAGAAAAAAAGTTTCTTTACGATTAAAATTTCTTACCGTAAAAAATTCTATTTCTTCTTTTAATAAATCATATCTGTTGACGGCGAATTAAACGGAGAA
The DNA here is from genome assembly GCA_002156465.1 of Macrocentrus cingulum. Taxonomy (NCBI): domain Eukaryota; kingdom Metazoa; phylum Arthropoda; class Insecta; order Hymenoptera; family Braconidae; genus Macrocentrus; species Macrocentrus cingulum. The sequence goes on along the minus strand of MVJL01000918.1, from coordinate 57,042 downwards.
AAAAGGAATTTATATTTTTTATAAGAATGAATTTAGGTTATTTTTGAAAAGAATATTGAAAAAAAATATATGAAATCTAAAATGTTTTAGAGTTAGCTTTATTAATTAAACATCAATGCTTGACTATAGTTTACCTGTTAGGTCAATAACTCATTATATTCGCTGAGAGAAATGTTAATTATGCTTGAAAATTGACAGAAAAAGTTTTATTGCGCTATAGATTGCTGCACACGAGCTCTTGTCTATTTATGGGCAACGTGTGAGCCGAAGATCTTTATTGCAAGAAGAAAAGAAAAAAAAAGAAAGAAACATTCCCTTGGTCGCACTACACTGTACGCCAGTCACGACAATGAGAACCATACGATTGTTCTTTATGTAATTCACTCGGTATTATTATCGTCTATAAACAAACACATATCGAAGCAATTGTGTATTTGAATATATAAAAAAAAAATCATAGAATGTTATCAAGAATTTTTTCGAATTTATTTCGAGTGTATTTTTAAAGAATAGTTACGAGAAAGTTAGAAAAAAAATCAATTTAATCTATCGAAAGTGAAAGTTTTTAGAAAAAAGTGAAAATATCAAACTTCATGGTTATAGGGCTTTATAAATTACTTAAAATAAGCTATATACACAAAATCAAGGTTAAAATATATTTTCAATTTTGAAAATAGTTAAACTAATAATTAGATTAATAATAATTCTCAAATTAATCACTTTTTCTCTATTAAATTTTTGTTTTTGTTTAATATGAAATCTCCGCTTGACAGGGAAAGCTCGTCTCGATCGAGGCCCACTCAGTAGATAATTTATAATAGACATACGTTGAGATATTAATATATATGGAAAAGGGATGGTGCGAAATTTAACAGAGCGTAAAACGATGTCATACTGCATTCTCCCACTTGATATACATACAGAAATATGTATAACATGACAAATTTTATATTTACTTTATACTTAAACACTTTATGATACTTCATTAAATTTCAAAATTTCTAAAAAACAACTAAAACTTCATCAAGGCTTTTTTTCATTTTGTATATATTGTCGAAAAAAAAAAATTTCTTTTTCTTCTACCATTATTTCATTTCTCTTTTGCATATATCGAAGAATTTATCGAGGAAAACCGGATTAATAATTACAACCTTTATCCCATTTATTCTCATTAAATCGAGATTATTCTTTGCCAATGAGCATTAGAAATATTCATCATAATCTAGTGGTTGGCCAAGAATATTCTGGAATTCATAGACCTTTACGTTAGGATCACGAAGGACTCAATGGATTTTTATTTAGAAAGAATGATTTCACCTTTCCACAACCTAAAATAAAAGGTCAACTAACAAAATTTTTCAACTTTCTACCTACAAGTAAAATTTTTACTTTAGTGAAATTTAACTTTGATAAAGTGATAACTGAGGAATTTTTTAAAAGTATATATTCATGTTTTATGTGCATTGTAGAATGATGTGAAATGCATTTTATGTATTTACATGCGTCCAATAAAATGATACAGATACTTGAATTATATACATCGATGTACGTAATAAGAGGTGTTTGAGCGTGCAAGCATGCTCAGATGGGTGATCGCGTCGATATTAGACATTACATGTGTGTTCAAGGTAGCGCATATAAGCTCGCAATCGTCTTTGCGTGCAATGTGGTCAGCACTTGGTCTCTCCTACGCGTAGGGAATAAGCAAATGAGCCGACGAAGCAACATTGCTTTCAGAGAATTGATACAATATTGAATGCATGTTTCGACTTATGATCATTCCACCTACGCGTACCCCCCTAACGCGAAAAATTTGCATGTAGAATTCCAAGTAATGGGGTTTTAAAAAAATTAAAAAAAAAAAAGATTTTATTAAATGAAAAAATCATGATATCGGAAAGTCAGGTCGTTAAAAGCATCCCAGATGCTGTCATGGAAGGGCCCGTCCAATATAATACACAGAGGGCTATGCTTGTTATTAAGATATTTTAATCGTGATAAAATGGAGAAAGTAAAAAAAAAATGTATTGGGCCAAAAGTCGTTGTGCCTCGAGATGCCACGAAAAACCAGCGACGACGGCGAAATGTCTTTACCGGAACTAACGGTGTAGTGATTTAATTGGTGAAACGATTATCTCTTCTAACTCGCCTCTCACATTCAGTATAACAACTCGCTCAAGGCAAGAATCACAATTTAAATCGCATAGCCCAGGGCTAGTTTACTACATTACGTTTTACGATATTCTACGAAGTTTGACGGAAATGAGAGATATTGTATAAGGCAACGACAGTTTGTTTGTGGCAATAAAATATCATTATCTTTTAAAAGCTTTTACTTGATGATGTTTAAGATCATTCACTAGCCACGTCGTTATTTTCTGTCTTAAATGCTACCACAAAGACAATTATTACTTGCAGTCATATTTTTACTCATTTAACGCCTGCGACTTTCGCCGACACGAGACCAAAGATACACAATGGGTATATTGTGATGAATAGGACATTTAAAAATATAATTATTATAGACACAGACGCTATTATGATGTGTGTTCTTGAAAAATACTTCAATGTTCAGATATTTTCTTATTTTCGCAGACACGAAGCTGTTTAGAGCCATGATTTACTGTTTTTTTTTTTTTCCTTAAAAAAACATCGGGAGCAACACGTTTCAGCTAATTAAATATTTTGGATGACAGATATTAATAAATGACCTAAATGGTATATTGTGGCTTGAGTATAATGAGACACTAGGTCAAGAAAAAATTATACTTTCTATTTGACATCTTAGTTTCGTTCAACTTTCGAGCTCGACCGCGCTTCTGTTGACCTTTACAATTGAATAGAGATGACATTTAAAAAATTAGTTTCGATAGTTTCCCTAAAGGTATTTCGGCGAAATAGCGAAATAAATCAAATGGGTTAAAAAACACTGAAAAAAAAGCTATGGGAAGTATAAACAGAGTCAATTATATTTACTACAGTGATGTCAACAATAATTATTATTAAACTTCAGCATGAACTCGATATACAAAATAACATTGTCTCTTTTTTTTTATCGCAATAGAAAAAAAAATTACTCGCATCCAACGGTCCAACGATGATCAATAATAAGGCCGTCTGGGATTATTCTAAAAAGACATTTAATCGTTAGACGCTGTTTGAGTTTAGAGAAATTTTTTACAAAAAACGGGCGTTAAAAAAATTATCAAAGTATTAAATGTAGAATCGGATTTTTACTAAACGCACACATACTTACCAGCGGATTAGGTCTAAATCTGTAAGCGAGCATCATTCGTTTTCTGTACGCATCGAATTCATCGTCATCCCTCGACACCCCGTCCGGTCTCTCGACGCCCAGGCCTGCGCTATCGAGTCGACTTGTCGCCCTTGGAAAAAATTATTCATTTTAACACACCTTCCAAGAAAATACTCTTAATCCCCGAAGATTGATAATTCATCATCGTACTTATTTACTGGCTCAATGCGACCGCTACCCTCGCTCCCGAGACCCTGGCCCTCACTCCAACCCAATTTTTGCAGCATTTGAAAACCTAACGTATTGATAAATTAGCATTTTTCCCGATCAAACTTGAGATAAATATTTTTCAACAATACCTATATTATCTTCTTTTAATTTGTACTCCTTGTAGTCACTCAAATCCGGTTCTTTGCCCTGCTTCAAAGCACAGTACTGCTCCATGAATTTTTTCAATTCATCCGGTGGCAAGAAATCGCCGATATGATGTTTGCCCTCTGCCTGGGCCGTGAGCTCTTCTGCCCACATTTGAGTGGCCTCCATCTCGGCCGAGCGTAATTTGTGCTCCCACGTACCGCCTTCGACCTCTTCATCGCTGTCGTACTCGTACTTGTGCCTTCCCTGCGCCTCTAAGCGTTTAATCTCCTCTCGCTTTTTCAGCAGATTTTGGTACAACAAATTTATCTAAAAAACAAAAATATCCGGATTTAATTTAATAACAATTAGTTGAATTTTTTATAAATGTACTTTGTAGTGATCCTCGGCCTTCTTCCACTGCTCCTCACTCAAATCCAACGTTCCAAATGTCTGCCTTGCGTACTGAATCAGTGCCGGATCATTGCGGGATATTTTAGTCAGCATTGGATTCTTGCCTTTGGTTACTTGCGTCTTTGGAGGCTGAGTATTCGAGCTGAGATTGTGCTGCTGCCCCGGCGGCACACGCGGAGATTGCACTTGAGCATTTACGGGTGTTGATAATCCAGATTGAAGGTTTACAGTAGGAATAGGAGCCTTATTGTCCGGCTCACCCCAGCGACTTCTTCGCTTTCGCTTGCGTTCCTCTTTGCTGTCTTCCTTCGTGTCTAAAAATAACAACAACAAAATCAACAATCATTCTCGTTTGTTTATAAAGGATTACTTGCTTAACATAGTGAATTATTTCTGTCAACGTGACATACCGCTTTGAGTGATATGTTTATGAACTGGTTTATCAACATCATCATAATCACTGAGAGCTTCTTCCGGGCAATAAGGTTCTGCTCCACTGCCTCGTCTATTAGACTCTCTTTCAGCGCGAAACTTGGCCACCAATCCTCTGTACTGCAGGTATGCTGCACTTTGCTTTTGATGCAGAAACCTTGATTAAAACAATACTTAAAACTCTGTCAGGTAAGATCTACGCCTAATAAGCGATATTAATCGAGATGAGTTTTTTTCCGTATTTTTTTTTTTTACGATTTAAACTTCACGAGACAACTTTACTTGTAATTTTTTGGTATTTCATAGCACAAAAGTTTAGAAGGTTAAGAGATAACTAAAGTGCTAAAAAGATGTTAGTTCAACTTGACAGGTGAAAAAAATCTAACCGCAGCTGAGAAAAATACAGGTTTCTGCGACATAGCTAAATATAAATGATGCGTTTATATACGTTTATAGGTATTTCTCATTATCATTATAATGATACGAGTTGTCACATATCATTATATATGGCTCATTGACTATATATTCTAGAATTAATAAATATCTCTTAATTTATAATAAGCATGCCGTAAATCAATGCTCCTTTAAGCATAGCCTTTATATTTTCAATTGGGCCTATTTTTTTTCGTTGATTAAATATCTGAAAAGCATTTTAAAGCTTTAACAATAAGCGATATACACACATAACAAAGTCATTGGGGATTTCATTTCTCGCGGCTGTTCACTTGACATGCGATGAAAAACACACACAATGTCTAATGAACATGCGGGATGACACGACAACTCGATGATAATCTTGCTAAAGTTGTTGCAAGTGACAGACTAGAGGTCATTTGATATAATTAAAAAAATAATAATAATTAATTCAACACTTATTTCAATGCAAATATGGATGGAGAAAAAATGTATGGAATTAATATATCGTATAATAAAGCTGGAAACAAAAAAATAAAAAATTTACACGATAACTAGTACAAATGCTCAGATATTTGCTAAATTTCAATCAATCAATCAATAATCAACAATTAAATATCTGCAGGATATATAGCATGCAAAATAGGAATCTGTGAGGACAGTAGTTACCATAATTTTGGATCTTGTGCATTCTTCTCGCGTACTTCTTGCTCTATAGCATCACCGCAGTCTGCAACAATACGCGCCAATTGTTCGGCTTCAACGGGACAATTGAGACCTAAAAAAATCACCCTTATAAGTCTCCTCCCTGTGGAATAAGTGCTCAAAAATATAAAATTATTGCTATACCTGAATGCTCGGCAGCGGGCAGCCGAATTGGCGGTGGCACCTGGACATTTGGCCTGGCAACAGACATGGGCACTTGATTCTGCATGTGATAGGTTGTCGACAGCATGTGCGCGGTGGATGCCGGTGGCTGTTGCGCCGAGTTTTGCATGATACTAGGAGGTGGAACATTTGGTGGAGGAATATTAAGATTTGGAGGTGGGATAGAATTAAGGGTTGAAGCAACGCTGTGAACTGGCGGCGGTGGCGCTGATATAATCATCGGCGGCATCACCGAGGGTGGCGGAACATTTGGCACATTGGCAACTGTAACCACTATGGCCTGGCTTGTGTTCATCTGCATCATGTTTGGCGGCATTTGCGACATTGGCGGCAGCATGTTGGGCGGTCGCACATTCGGCGGAGGGATATTTCGTGGCTGCAGACTAGTTCGCGGTGCAATATTGCACTGAGACGCCGGGATAATGTGCTGCGAGGATGATGCCGGCATGCTTTGAATCGCAACACTCTGTGAGATGGACATGCTGGGTGGTGGAACATTGGTGTTGATCGGCGGCGGCGGCGGTCTGGTCATGTGGGGAAGCAGTGGCAGCCGTGGATTTGTCGGGCGGCTGTCTATTGCCGGGTAATTGTCGTTTTTCATCGAGGATACGTGCACATTCGGTCGCAAAACGTTGCGAAGGTTTGGCGGAGGCACGTTGGTCATTTGCATGATGGGCTGCGTCGGCATCAGGGGTGGAATGGAGGAAGTTTGATTGAGTGGCTGCGGTGAGCATGATTGTGTCTGGTTAAATTTTGATCTGTGTCCGTTAGGAGGTCCCTGGTGATAGCGACGTTGATCCGGACTCGGTGATGATCTGTGTCTGGGTGGTGAAGGGCTGGATGAAGAACTTCGTCGGCGCTCAGAGCCTCTTGTCCACCTCGATTCGTTTCTACGTCGGTCTCTTCGGTTTTCCCAATCGCGATTCTTGTCCCCGTTCCATCGTCGCTCCCTCGACGTGTTTTCATAACTCCGGTCACTACGATCCTCCTTGCGCTCGTCCTTTTTCACGTCTGTAGTCGCATCAGGTTTCATTGAGACTGGCTTGTTACTGGCAATTTTTTTAAACTGATCCAAAAAACTGCCGTCATTGACGAACAAATTGACCGTGGCCACGGAACTTGGCTTCTCGTCCTCTTTCCTATAAATAACACACGTGCATTCTATTGGCCTCCTTGCAGATTGCTTTTTCAGCGGCTAGTTGCATAAATTATACTCATATCGTGCACTTGAAAAAAAAAAAATAAATAAAAAAAACGTTTTCAGAGTGTACTTTGACTTTACGATTTTTTTTTTTTTCAGCAATGAAATAATTTCTAAATATAGTGCCTAGCGATTTCGATATAAATGAACATTCCATGTGCACAAAATAATTTGTAAATGAGAAAAAAAATAGGTTTCATGATTGACAAAAAGAATTATGCTTATGTATTCGAGAAACCTTATTAGAAATACATATCTAGGGTAGAACAATTTTAAATAAGTAAGCATTGTATCAGTAGCAAGTGTAAGTGCATGATTAATTAATCTGTTGAGTCACAAAGGGTAACCGGTTTTGTCTGACAAAAAAATGACAGCGTGGTGAGAGCACCTGACAGCGTGAGGAAACCAAAATAAGTGTCGAAAAGAGAAAAATTTAGCAGGAGTGATATGGGGCAGAATAAATTTGCAAAGACATACTTGACTGTAGGATTGACTTTGGCGACCATATTCGGTGCCGAATTGGATGTGCTAGTTTTTTTAACACTCTCCACAGCCTGTTTGGCTTTTAGTTCTTGCATTTTCGCCTGAATTTCCAATTTTTTCTGCTGAATAATTTGCTCCTGCTTGGACATCTGGGCAAAGCGCTCATTTCGCGATGTTTTTGATACAAACGGATCCGACCCCTTAACACCGCGATACGCCATGTTTAGTGTGTTTCGTCTGGGCAGACGAGTGGTGGTGCGGCTTTAGCAGCCAGAGGCGACAGACAGTTGGATTAGGTAGTCGCTTTGAGCACGATAATCATCATAACGCGAGCCAAAAACTAACGAAAATCATTCGACAACTGCACCGGCACTGAAATCAACGTCAACGTTGTTATTACACACATGTACAAATCTGGTTGCGCGACTGCTGCTCTCTCAGTAATATTATGCTCTCTCTCTTGTTCAAATCTCTCTCTCGCTCTTTGATCATGTGATTTAACGCATGCGCATCAATCAAACGTGACACTAGCGCGCAGACGTGGCGCTGAAATTTAATTTTATTTTTTTACGCGCCTACTTATATATTTCTTCCGCTGACATTCTAAAAACAAACTCTCTGCACTGATGAAAATGTTTAGAGTCGAAATTAATCAAGTGCCACAAAATATTATGTCGGAAAATTGTAAAACATCAACTGTTGTTTACAACTGAATCACTCATAAAAGATGAGATTAAAATTTGTAAGTAATTAAACATTATAAACAATCTATCGGTACAATATTTTTTTCTACAATCACATTGTGGCGATTTTTGGACCTTTCAAAATTCATGATCAACCTCTAAAAATACTTGTATCGGGTAAAATTTTTTCGAGGACTCTTCAAACATGATAAACTGATACGAAATTCAAAAAACAAAAATAGACGGTTTTTTTGCGCCACCCTAATGATCTGGTGTGGGGATAAATCATGGAGATATCATCTACTCAGAGTAAAATCTAAAGGCAGCTGTATAAAAAGATCAAAGGCAGAAAATGTAGAGCAAACTCAAACACTGAAATAACTATATTAGATCGTTAGCTCGAGTCACTATGGGAACGTTCGCGAGGAGTTTTAAACTGGTTTCCAAGCTATTCTCAAAACAACAATTTTCGTTGCGTTAATTTGTATCATCAGAATTGTTGGTGAAATGTACCGTGAAATAACGACGTGTCGAATTGACGCAATATTCAGTGAGTTATTAAAAGGTATTAGTGAGTTGAATGAGGGCAGAAACTCAAGGAATTTAATTGAGATGCTGGAACGTCTACGTTGCCATGCGCACATGCGAATACGGACGTCACCGAGTGAAGAACGTGAGCGTGCATGCAATTTGACGAGCGCACTTGTGAATGGACGAGAAGCTCAAGAAGAGGCTGAGAGTATAAGCTCAATCGATATTTACGTCTAGTGTGTGTAACAAGAAAAATAAAATCCGTTCATTATTTTTGCTTAGGTTTGCGAAATTGTCTTGAGGTACGTCGACATAATCACCAGAATTTAGTAGAGGCAATGAAAAAGCAGATTACGGATGAGAGAATGGGCATAGAAAAAATTAAATCGTATTACCAGCAGAAAGCAGCTCAGACACTGTAAAAAATTTAATTAATATGTTTTTCTAATCGAAAACGAAAAAAAAGTAGTAAAAAAATTCGTTTAATATGAAAAACATGACTGGACTAATTTTAGGGAAAATTCGAAAAGTAGTATTGAAAGAATTGTTGCAATGACGTCGATTGAGGAGGAGAAAATTAAAGCTGAAATAGCAGAAAATAGTCAAAAGTACCAGATGCTTTGTGAAGAACATTTGAGATGTGAGAAAAAATTGTACTTCAAACGGTAAACATTTACATGATGAAAGTCGTCCTTAAAAAAATTAAAAAAAAAAAAGAATTATTGTCGAAACTAAGGTTAATTCCAGAGAACAAGTGGAGCATAAATACTTGGCTATAGTGGCAGAGTATGACAAAGACGTGGGTGCACTGCACTATACAATGAAGGCCTTGATGAATGAAGTCAATTTGCTAGAAGTGAATTTGAGCAACCTCCAGGTACATCTGTTATAAGATACAACAATTAATTTTTAAAAATGCTACAATATTTAAATTTTTCTGATGAAGAAATATAAATGAAAATAATAATTTTGTGTCTTTAATATACATTGAGTATATCAACACTTTTGATAATTGCAGGAAAAATTGGCGATACAACAAGTGACTTATGAAACATTAAAAACTGAGCGTGAAAATGAAATTTTGCGAATTTTTACAGAAAATTTGAATAATTTTAAAAAAAATCGAGCTGCAAAAATTATTCAAAGAGCTTGGAGATGGTATTTACAGCGATTGTTACTTCGAAAAAAGAAAAAATCTAAAAAACGAAAACAATAAATAACTACAGTAATTTTTCAAAACATAAAAAAAAATCAATGTAATCATATTGATGTCTGAAAATTCATAACTTAATTAAATTTCAAGCGACTAAATGCAGCCTATATACATATTGAATGCACCTCGTGTATTTCTATTTTCGGCTCTGAACAATCGAAATAACCACGGATCAATAAAATAAACATACTTTTGCATGCGGATAAAAGCCAACGAGTAGTTTTCATCAATAAAACCTAATTGTCAAACAAAATTCTAAATCCTAATATTAAAGTTATAAAATAATGCCTTTTAAAATTTTATAATAACAACCCTTAATATCTTAAAAATCATTAAACATTTCATTTGAAAAATTGGAGAAAAGATATTTCTTCACATTTTACCATTCATTAATCTAAATTATACTTCATTAATTTTTATTTTACGTCAGAGGCTATATCCCCAACAATTATTATTATTAATATTTTTATTAGGTCATACAAAATATAAAGGGATAATATTCTCTCTTTTATGACACATGTGAATTATTCAACAGTTATAAAAATGATTTGAGATGGAAAATATGTCTTTTGAAATGCACAAGACGTGTGTCTTTATTAGACGAATAAACGTTTTATACAAATTGTAAATCAAATAAACAATGAAAAATCATAATGCTATATGACGTAAACAAGTCATTGATAAGCGCATGCTCAGAAAACTTGTGCTATGTACCTTGGAGAGGGGTGAGATAGTCAGTGAGGCAAGCCGGGCACGAAGCAACCGATCATTACGAGTTATCCGGGTCGCCGGGCGTTCGCATATGAACCACCAAGTCCAAGTGCCGGTATGTATCGTGCGATTTTTCTTCTTTTTCACACACCTGGCTTAAATTGTGGTTGAATATGTCATATATTTGCGCGTGCCAAGCGCAACAACGCGGTATTAAAGTGACGTGACGAGAAAATAGAGCGCGCGCGGTGCGCGGTACAACGCGAAAGCGGCCTATTTTATTTTGATTTTGTGTATATATACATATATGTACATATGTACGAGAATATCGTCGCTAACTATATGAAAGTGCCACCTGTAGCTGAACAAATCTCATTCCATCTTTCGCGTTCAATACAGTCAATCTGTCTGTTCAATCGCTTTAATTGTTGGTGTGTTAATATCGCCTTGTTTCCGCTGTGGCGATAGCTCGGATATTGGCCCATTCTGTATTAAATTCTCAGGCAAAATCTTTTCAAATATATTGCTGTAAAAATTTTTTTATTAGAAAAAAAAAGCCGCGAAAAATTATTTTTGAGAGGATTGATAATTTTTTCTAGACATAAAAATTGAAATCTCAGTTTTATTGTCTTGATTTTATTGGTCTTTATTGGAAGGAGGATTTGTATCATAATTTGCAGAGAATCCAGTCATCATCATCATGTGAACGTCATGCACTGACAGACGAGGAATCGTGAATATATTTTCAAGATTTAGTGAGATTTTTGTTTTTTCCAACGCAAAATGTCTTTGACCTTTCAATCACCTGTTATGGATGAGCATGAGAAAAAATTGATGACGGGAACTCTTGAAGAAAGAAAAGAAGCATTTAAAGGAGATGATGAACTCATGCGAGAGACAACTCGATTTGTTACAGAGGTTATTGAAACCGCGACAAACGAGGCAAATAAACAAAAATCACAAAATCAGGTTTGTCACGATTATTCATTAATATTTCTTTGTGCAAACAAAAATATAATATATCCTGCCCTACCTAATGACTGTAATAATTTAATACAACCATGTGTTTCCATTCATTTGGACATTTCAAATAATAGTGACACTTTTGTATTGACTGCAAATATACATAGCTAATTTTATGGGACGTAGTTTTTCTCTAAATATAGTATAAAATCAAAAATATATATTTTTAAGCTCTAAATATCTTATTTTCTTTTGTGTTTCAGACCAACAGTACTAGTGAAGGTAAATAAAATATTTTTATAGTAGAAAAAAAAAATTAATTCCAAGTTGACAATATTGCATTGAAAATAATTCCTGCCAATTAGTCAGTAGAAAAAATACCATTTAAGTGACCTTTTTTTTATTTAATTGTATTCAGTTAAATGGAGAGAGAAGATAGTATCGTGGATTTGCTCTCGAGTTGCTTTTTTATTGGAGAAAAACTAAAGAAAAAAAAAATACTAGTGGACGGCTTTAATATTAAATACAGTGAAAAGGTGATTGAGTAGTATTTTGGCAAAGGTAAAAAATTAACAGAGCATGTGTTGCGCAGGCAGTAGATTGATGGGCGGAAATATCATCAGCGGCTGGAACAACCGTGCTCGTGGCTTCTGCAATCGGATGCTGAATGCTATCTGCCCGTGCTTCACCAACAACGGTAAAATTGTAGAGACTGATTAAAAAAATTTCTAAAAAAAAAACAAGAATTTTCATCACCGCATCAAAACATAAAAAAAAAAAAAACAACTCACAAAATATTGCTGATAAAAAAATCAACATCAAAGACCACTAATCGCTATCCTGTCACTTATTACAATTTTTCGCTGTAGTCCATAGTATGCTAATAGTCCACCAACATATCACTTACTTGAAATTATTTATCGGAAATAATCATCGTAAAGTAGAAATAATTTTTTCTCGATAAAACTGTTCCAGAATTTTTACCTTAATTAACTCATGCCTAAAAGTATAGCTATTGATATAGAAAAAAAAAATATAATAAAGGATTATAAGCGTAAAATTCATCGCATGCTAATCATAATCATTGTAAAATGCGTGAACATCGAGTGATGGGAATAAAACATGAGGATATTAATTTTTTTAATTGACCGAAACTTGTGAAACACGGACACACATGACAGTTGTGTTTTTAGTTATTGAGAGCAAAGCGCTCATGAGCTTTGTGTATGCATTTTTTAATACATATTTCACACGCTGAGCTTATAATAGTTTTAATTTATGTAGGATTGTAAGTTTTTATATTAGTTGGATATAACATAATAGCCAGAGTGATTACACAGTGTTATTTTGCATGTGTCCTGTATTTTTTGAAATGTATGATGCGTCTAAATTATTAGACGGCAAGTAGAGCGTATGGGTGTTGATACATTAGAATTATTTATTCTTTTCATAGAGTTATTCGCCTGGACACCTTATCGTTATCGCTTCACGAGACCTTAACAATTCATCGAGCCGAGATTTTTCATCAAATAATCGTCGGGATCAACGATAAATATGAGGACCATTATAATATGATCTTTCGACGTTTATCCGCAATTTTTTTCGTTTTTTACATGACGTGCGGCCTCATGTTATACTCATGAATTATAAGATTTCTTCAAATATCAGTGATAAAATTTATTTCAATCAATATAATTGCATAAATTGCTCAAAAAAAACAATATTGTAATAATTTTATCGATTATTGTGTGTGTATATGATGATCAAGTAATTATAATTTCATTGGAATATTTGAGAAGAAAAATAGTCCGCACAAGAGATTAGACTAGATGACACATGGGATTTGCGAGCAGAAAGTGAAGGGTGGCCAGAAGAAAATCAATACTCTGATAACGTTCCATTTTTTGCTCTACATTTATATTCAACTCATTTCACATAAAAAAAAAAGTATCTGCCAGGTGAAACACGGGATTATTATACTTACGATCTTACCATCAGATTAATTTTTTTTTAATCATCTTTCCAAGGAGAAATTTCTCTTTCAAGCAAAATCAATATATACTTAGTCACTCCGGAATGTATATCGATGTTTATTTTACTTAATAAAAATATCAAATAAATGTGACGTCGTGAAAACTAAGTAAAAGTTCATATATATTTGTGTAAATATGTATATCATCGTCGTTAGCTCTACATATACTATATATGTGTTATCATTAAAGAATCGTTAGAGTGCAGGCACTATTATATTAAAAAAATATATTCATATACAAATAAATTTACTTCGTTGTAAGGGAACAAGATTAATATTATATTTACGATCAATGTAAACATGACAATCACGAATATTTAATTCAAAGGATGATAAAAATCTCCTTTACCAAAATTTATCAAATCTTTGGATGATGCACCAATTTACTCTATATTTTTTATTGCTTTAAAGAAAAAAATAATAACTGCGCAATTAAAATGTTTTTTTTTTTTTTTTTTTTCAAACATCGCCGTAAAATTGTTTATGAAATTGATGTAAAATACAGAGAAATTAATTGAATTAATTGTATTTAATCTTCTTGTTTCATAGGAAATTGTATAGTATGAATGAAAAGTTTATGGTGGTAGATATGATGAGAGTGTGTTGTCAATATTTTCCATCAAACTGAAGTTGAGCGAAAAGCAATATCGCGTCACTGACGCAATTCTGCGCCCTCAAATTCAGTTGGCAGCCTAGCAACGTCGACGTTGAACCTAATAGCCCCATGGGAACTAAGTTGGTGAGATTCAAGCGGAGAATCATTCACCGATGTAACAACTACTATGTTCGCTCGATGGTCAATACCAACAACAAGGCTCCTAGTTATTCATTGACCGCGTGATTACTCGAAACTAGCTACAGTGATTGAAAAAAAAAATTGTACCATTGCTGTGTCAATCGAATTTTCTTTCATCTATGTGCGGAAAATGAATTTCCCTAAGTTAGATCGTAAATTAAAACTCGGTCAAACGCAAAAACGAACGAAAATAGATGAAGATATCGAATTAAAAAATCGAAAAATTCGAAAAGTCACAGATGACCCCAGTGCTTGTGAATGTGCATCAGCAGAAATGCCTTGTGAGCCTCACGCAATGCCGAGTATTCCTAAAAATCGCAGGTACGTTAAAGTATTGATAAAAAATAAATTTTTTCTTGAACTGTGATTTTTTTTTGTCTGGAAATAATATTATTAGAGTTCGTAAAAAATCTCCGTTAAAGTACCGAGAGGAGAAAGATCGGATTTTTAAAATGAATTGTTATACAAGCCGGCAAAAACGTCGTGAAGAATTTCGTCGTAATTTAGTGAAAATGATAATATCTGAAGAATTAGCGGAAAACCCAGATTCAAAAATTAATGAAGACAGTGTTATGCATGCTGAAACTAACGAAGATTTATTGAAATATTACTATTATATAATGCATGGTATTGACAATGTACATTTAGCTCCCATGAACTCGAGTGTACTTGATAAAATTTTACATTTGGTACCCAAAACTTGGAGAAAACGGTTTAAAAGTACAATGAGTGGGGTTATCGAGGAAGCTAAAGAACATTATGCTATGACTTTAAAAAAATCTATTGTTGATTATGTCCTGCAAAATCCACGCGACGATAACAATCAGCACTTTGACCATGAGGTGAATAAAAAATTTTTACTGATTTTTTATGTTTTGAAATTTTTAAAATTTTTTTTTCATAAATTAGATACCAATGACAGAAGGACGACTTGAAATAAAAAATTTTCCATTTGATTTTGGTGGAAAATACCGACGAACTCGTGCAAAACTTGAAAAAAATCTCATTCTCTATCATCCGTGTATTCGAAAATGTTTAGATTTGTGGCATCAAGAATTTGGGTAATGTCTAAAAAAAAGGTATTCCGTTTGAATCACATTAATTAGAGATTTTTAAAAATTTTACCTTTAGCACGTTGAGATTGATTGATAAATTGCAATTAGAGACTCATAATGATCCTTACGAACTCTCGACATTCGAGTCAATTTTCAAAAAAATGACAGAAAAAACAATTCACGTGCTGTGTAAGACTTGGTTACCTAAACTCGTCAACATTTTTAGCGCGGTAGGTATTAATATATGAAAATCTCGATTTCTCATCAAGAAAAGTTTACTTAAAAAATTTTTAAAAGGGTCAAAAAAAAGGTATTTTACCAGTTGCCTACGATGAGCCTAAAATATCAAGATTTTTCAATTGTCTCGCTGTTGTTATGGAGAGCCAGTTGCGATGTCTCTGCATAAAATCAATGGAAGACTACATTAATCTTCTTTTAAAATTATCAGTAAGTACTAAAAATTAACTACCACTATTTTACAATAAAAAACATTCTTTTACGTAGGATCGAGGATCGAGAAATCAGATGAGTGTAAGTAAATGTTTTGTTTTAATTAAAAAATTTGTCATTTAATTCACTGCACACTTTTTTATCTTTTACTTTGTTTGTTTTTATTTTTTTTTTTTTTTTGCCAATAGTACACGCCATGCAGCTTTATCGTGAACGTCGGGATGAGAAGCAAAACAATTGTGTTCGATCCATCGTTCAAAACCTACACAGAAACATTGGTCCAGCTCTTGAACTCGCTCTACCGTGCAGTATTGGGTTATCCACGTATAGAAAGAAAGTTGTACAGCTGTTATGCACCGGAAAAAAAAACTTTGAAGGTATTTTTCACGTTAAATGTCTGGCAAATAAATTTTTTTAATTGAAAAAAAAAAAAAATTCCTAGCCAATTGTTCACGATGAAATTATTGAAAAATACAGAGAAAAAATTGTTTATTTAATTGAAGAACATCAAATTGGACCTCAACTTCAAGTTCAACATTTTGATAAATATATTAGTCTCTTGAATGATACTGATGATGAGATTGTAGAAAATTTTTTACGCTCTAAAACATCGAATTTTGATGATTATGCGAAAATTATTCAACATTATGATCGTCTGGTTAAAGAAATTCCCGTGGAATTTGATCGAACTTTTTTCATGAGTTTGTTTGATGTTAATCGCGGAGATTTAATAGAATATATGGTACGGACAGCTCATATTCTCAGAGGCAAACTTATCGATCAAGTGATTGAAAATTATCAAGCAAAGTCTCGGCAGTAAGTATTTTACAATCAAAGATTTAACTAGAAAAAAATCATTGCAAATTTAAATAAATCTATTGAGAAACAAATCTGACATTTAAACACCTGAGTGGAAAAATTTATTAATTATTTAGAATTGGAAAAGATTACGAAAATATTTCTGATACTGCCTTGAGTGTTCCATCGAGTACTCGAGAGTTGATGAATTTAAAAGCCTTCGTCAGCAAAGCTGAAACTGAAATGATGTTGGATTTGGAGCATCGTCTTGTTGAGGTGATAGAACACATCAAGTTTTTGTCAGACTATCATTTACTAACGCCCGTGGAACTTCAAACAAATAATCTAGCCTTTCAGTGGTGAGTAAACATCACGTACTATACTTGAAAAAAATTACTCCGCCTATATAATAATAATGACCATGCAGGTATCACAAAATGCCAGGAATTTTTGAGAATCATCGAAAAATAGTTGCTTTAAAAACTGAAGAATATCAGCAAGCTTTGTCAACACGAATAGAAAAATTTCAGCAAGATTTAAAAATATGGGAAAAATATTGTGATGAAATGCAATATTGGGGAAATGTTGATGAAATATTTCGATATAAAAAAAAGGCTACAAATCTTGAAAATCGATTAATAGGAGCTCTAAATACAATAAATGAATTTAATGAAGAGGAGCAAATGTACGAGTGGGAACGATCGCAGTATCCACTGCGAAAACAGGTAAAAAATCGCTTCAAAAGCTCCAAAATTAATAGAAAAATATTTATCCAACTAATATTTAGATTGCAGATAAACTAGCTCCATATAAAAAATTTTATGATATTGCCTGTGACTTTATATCTCAACATGAGACATGGATGACTTCCATGATTGGATCAAACGATCCAGAAGAAATTGAGGATACCTCGGGAATGGCCTATCGCACTGTTTTAAAGCTGGAAAAATCATTTCAAGAGCCAACAGTGCGAAAATTGGCGGAAACTGTACGACTTCAAATCGAAGACTTTCGAGAGCACATGCCACTAATTGCCAATCTAGGTAATCCAGGGATGAAGAGCCGACATTGGACTCAAGTATCTGAAATCGTAGGGTTTCCAATCAAAGTTGATGAGAACATGACTCTTGCCAAGGTATTTTTTTTTATCAATTTACCATTAATCCATCGAAATAAAATTTTTTTTCACGTGTGTCAGATTATTGACTTTGGTCTGGACGAGTATGTGTCCAAATTCGAGGGAATATCTGAGGCAGCGACGAAGGAAAGCAACTTGGAGAGGGCACTATTAAAAATGCACGCTGACTGGACAAATATCGAATTTACAGTGCATCCATACCGAGACACTGGAACTTACATAATTGCTAGCGTTGACGAAATACAGCTACTACTCGACGATCACCTCACCAAAGCCCAGACAATGAAAAATTCACTCTACATCAAGCCCTTTGAAAAGGAAACTCTGTAAATTAATCTAATAATCGTATTTAACTTGAAAATCTGCAGTTAAAAAAATTTTTGTAGTGACTGGGAGACCACTCTATATCTACTGCAGGACATTATGGACCACTGGCTAAAGGTGCAGGCCACGTGGATGTACCTCGAACCGATATTTTCATCTCCAGACATTCAGCAACAAATGCCGGAAGAAGGACGTCGATTCAGTGCCGTCGATAAGGCACAAAAAAATTTTTTTATCTGGTGAATTTAAAGTAAATAATGCTTTTTTTCATTTAGATTTGGCGGGATATAATGAATTCAGTCATGCATGATCCTAAAGTGATGTCAGTCGTTGAAATAGATAAAATGCTGGATCGATTGAAAAAGTGCACTGGATTATTGGAATTAATTCAAAAGGGATTGAATGATTACTTGGAAAAAAAACGACTTTTTTTCCCACGTTTTTTCTTCTTATCAAATGATGAACTCTTGGAAATCTTGTCAGAGACTAAAGACCCCACTAGGTATGAAAATAAATCCAATAATAAAAATCTCGAGAGAAAAATTCAAATAAATAAAAAATTGATACAGTAAATTTTTCTATAACTAAAATATTTCCACACATGTCCATTTAATTCACCATAATTTATCAAACATAATAACTATTTAAAGTGTTTAAAACATTAAATTGTCAGTGATTTGTCCAAGAGTGAAAGTTTGACCGCGCGATTAAAAGAGAGAAAGTTAATAAAAGAAGAAGTGAATCAAATGTATAATATACTTTTTCCAACAGGGTTCAGCCACATTTAAAAAAATGTTTTGAGGGAATTGCCAAACTAGAATTTACCGAGTTGCTGCAAGTTACGACAATGATATCGTCCGAGGGTGAATCAATAATTCTCGAGGATAAAATTGACACAGAGAGTGCACGAGGGCAAGTTGAGAAATGGCTTGTGGAATTAGAAACTGCGATGAAAACGAGCATTCGAGCTCAAGTAAATTTATATATCCTTCATAAAATTAAATTAATCACTTAAAAATCATCAAACAATTATCTATCATTCAATAAATAGATAATCAGAGCGAAAGATGCTTACCTGACAAAGGCGCGACGCAAATGGGTGCTTGATTGGCCAGGACAAACCATTCTGTGTATCAGCCAACTTTATTGGACCGCAAATGTCACGGCATCATTTCCAAAAGGCTTGGAGGCTATGAACGAATACGTTAACCTATGCAACGACGAGTTAAATCACATTGTTGACCTCGTCCGGGGGAAATTATCATCCGACAATCGAACTACTCTCGGTCAGTTAGTCTAAACTCTCTGAAATCTTGTCAAAAATATTATTTAATATTAATTAAATGTTGTATATATTTTCTTATTTTTATGCAGAGGCACTCATTACGTTGGATGTACACTCTCGAGACAGTTTGGTAGAATTATGGGAAAAGAAAGTACTGACAGACACAAATTTTAATTGGCTGTGTCAGTTGCGCTATTACTGGGTATATTTACATCTACTCTATTTTAATATAAAGCAGTGAAAACTTTTTTTGCCTTGATAAAAAAATCACAATATTAAAATGATAAAAAATATTATCAAACTTTTTAGAAACATATTTTAGTCATACAAAAGTTTTTATATTTAAATTCATGGTTCAAACTTTTGTATGAATAATATGCCTATGAATTTTTTATCAATTTAAAAGTGTCTAACGGTATGAAATAGTTTTTTTTTTTTCATCACTGTTTTTATAATTTTCCATATTTAATTTTAAATGAGAGCAAGTATTAATTAATGTGTGCGTTGCAGGAGGATGACTTAATCACTAGATTGATCAATTCATCTATTAAATACGGCTATGAATACTTAGGAAATACTTCTCGCCTCGTCATAACGCCTCTGACTGACCGATGCTATCGAACACTGTACAGTGCACTGGCTCTGCACCTTGGCGGTGCTCCCGAAGGTCCGGCTGGAACTGGAAAGACTGAAACTACCAAAGATCTAGCTAAAGCTATGGCTAAGCAGTGCATTGTGTTCAACTGTTCGGATGGGCTAGATTATATTGCTCTGGAAAAATTTTTTAAAGTTAGTTTTAGACATTTTTTTAATTTTTTTTTTTGTTGAGATGAAAAATATTTTTTTAGGGTCTTGCTGCTTCTGGGGCTTGGTCGTGTTTTGATGAGTTTAATCGCATTGATCTCGAGGTTTTATCGGTTGTTGCACAACAAATTTTGACTATTCAGCGAGCTATTAATTCTGGAGCGAAGACTTTGGTGTTTAAAGGAACTGAATTAACTCTGGATCCCACTTGTGCTGTTTTTATCACGATGAATCCGGGATATGCAGGGAGGTCTGAGCTGCCTGACAATTTAAAAGCTCTCTTTCGATCCGTGGCAATGATGGTGAAATTCAGTAAATTGTTTTATTTTTTTATTGATATAAATTTTTGTTATGTCTTCAACAGGTGCCGGATTATGGAATGATTGCAGAAAATACTCTGTATTCATATGGCTTCCACAATGCACGGCCACTGTCAGTTAAAATTGTCATGGCTTATCAATTGTGCTCTGAACAATTGTCTACTCAGAGTCACTATGATTATGGAATGCGAGCCATTAAATCCGTGCTTATAGCAGCTCGTAATTTAAAGCTTAAATATCCAGAGGAAAATGAGGATATTTTAGTTTTAAGAAGTATCAAGGATGTAAATCTTCCCAAATTTTTAAATCACGATTTACCACTGTTCCACGTGAGTTTTATGGAGTAATTAATTTTTTTAGTTCTTTTTTTTAAATTTATATATGAATAATTTTTTAGGGAATCACATCGGATTTGTTTCCTAATATTACACTCTTGCAATCTGACTACAATGATTTAAATGAGTGCATATTTAGTGCATGTTCCGCGGCGAATATTCAGTGTGTCCCGTCGCTGCTTGAGAAGATACATCAGATTTATGAAATGACGATTGTTAGACATGGTTTTATGATAGTGGGATATCCATTCAGTGGAAAGACTACGGCTTATAAAATTCTAGCCGCTGCCCTAGAGATGTGTGAGGAGAAAGTGAGTATAGTTATAATCGTGAAATTCATTAAAATATTAATAATATTTGCTATTAAATATCTAATATCCACCTAGGATCAATTTTAAGACGTTTGGTCGAAATAAAAAAATTTTTTTTTTTCGAAAATTTTCAGAGGGAAATTTCGCGATTTTTGAGATTTTTTCGGTTTTTCAGTGATTACTCGATAACTACGCAAGATGGTGGAAAATATTATTGAACATAAATGATAGGGGACATATTTTCCTACAAAAAATGTCCAGTAACTTTTTTTGTATCTCTCTTAATTTTTGAGATATTATCGATTTTTGAAAATTCTTATTTTTCAAAGTATCTCGAAAACAAAGCAAAATATTGAAAAAAAGTATTCAACATTTTTTGTAGATAATAAAATTTGCAATCATTTAATTTCAGTGACGTTTTTCGTTATTTTGCTTAGTTTCGAAGTTATTAGCAAAAAACTAGACAATCACAGATTCTCTAAGGGGTACCCCTTTGAAAATTTTTCGAAAAAAAAAAATTTTTTTTTTTTCGTCCTTAAATGTTGCAAAATTTATTTTTAAAACATATTTATGTATTTTTTTGATAAAAGTTATCTGTTTAAATTAAATTTTCGAATTTATATTAAAAATAAAATTTTTTACGAGTTGCCTGAATTCGTGTTGTAGCATATAATGGATGAACATCGAGTTGAGATATCGGTGATCAATCCAAAATCAATAACGTTAGGTCAACTGTACGGACAATTTGACCCAGCATCTCACGAGTGGACTGACGGTGTACTTGCAATCAGTTATCGGACATTTGCAAGCTCCACTAATGACAATCGCAAGTGGCTGGTCTTTGACGGTCCCATTGACCCAGTTTGGATTGAAAACATGAATACAGTTCTCGACGATAACAAAAAATTGTGTCTGATGAGTGGAGAGACTATTCAACTAGCAAAGACGACGAATTTAATTTTCGAAACCATGGACTTGGAGGCAGCTTCACCTGCCACTGTCTCTCGCTGCGGTAAATTCATTATATTAATTAATTTGATTTATTTTATCACTGTCTAAAATGCATTTTCAAGGGATGATTTATATGGAAGCACTCGCTCTCGGTTGGGAGCCTTTGCTTAAGTCATGGGTCGATGCAATTCCTAAAATCCTCGGGGATTTTTTGAAGAATTTTCTGTTTGAAAGTCTCTTTATCAGATTCTGTAAGCCGCTACTTTATTTACTGCGACACTGGGGCTTAAGGGTAGGATAACGCATGAAAAAAAAAAAAATTTCTCAAGTCACGAATACATTACAAACGATTACTCGCTTTAGGAAATGTGCCCTATGTCAGACTCTAATCTCCTTAAATCGACAATTTCCCTGATGGACTGTTTTTTGGCTGACTACCAGGAAAATTCAGAAAAAGAACCAATGCCCAATGAATTGGACCTACGAGCACAAATAGAAGTATTAAAAATTAATAAAAAATACTCGAAATAATCATTAAAAAAATTTAATAACTTGTAATTTAAATATTATTGTCTTTGTTTCTGCGTTTTACAAAGGGATCATTTTTTTTCTCATGCATTTGGGGAATGGGAGGAACTCTGGAGGCGAAATCGCGGGATAAATTCAGCATATTATTTCGAGGACTACTTGAGAAAGAATTTCCTCAGAATCTTCAAGAGCTTTTTCAGCTGCCAGAGCCTGTAAAACCTCCATCAAAGCCCTACATATTTATTATGCCCAAGGACAAACTTGTTTTTGACTATCGATTCATTAAAGAGGTAGTTGAAAAATTTTTTTCTCATAGATTTATGTAAAAAAAATATGGAATCATGAATATATTTAAAGCAATTAACTTATTAATAGGGTAAAGGAAAGTGGAAACTGTGGGCTGATGAATTATTAAATGCTCCAGCAATACCCAGAGACGTGCCGGTTAATCAAATAATCGTGCCAACAGTTGAAACTATCCGATATACAACACTGTTTCAATTGCTCGTACAGCATGGCAAACCCGTGCTATTTGTCGGACCCACTGGAACAGGAAAATCAGTTTATATCACTGATTTCCTGCTTAAATCCAATAACCCAGCCGTGTTTAAGCCCATGATAATTCACTTCTCTGCACAAACTTCGGCCAACCAAACTCAAGATATTGTGATGAGTAATTTGGACAAACGAAGAAAGGGGGTTTATGGTCCACCAATTGGAAAACGTTGGATTATCTTTGTAGACGATGTTTCATTGCCACTAACGGAAACCTACGGTGCACAACCTCCCATCGAGCTTCTTCGTCAACTTCTTGATCACTCTCAGTGGTGAGTACTTCACTGCAAATGTTTTTTTTTTTTTCAATAAAAAACACAAAAAAACTGATGGCAGGTATGACAAGAAGGAAAAAACGCCGATAAAACTCATTGAAGTACAGCTCATGTGTTCGATGAGTCCTCCTGTCAGCGGTGGAAGAGATGTTACTCCCAGATTCAAGCGCCACTTCTCTGTTTTAACGATTTCCGAGTTCCCCGATGAAGTTATGATTGTAATCTTCAGCAAAATTATACTGTGGCACTTGGACACACGAGGATTCAGTAAGGAATTCGATCCGTGCATCGACCAAGTTGTTCTAGCGACTCTCGATATTTATAAGGAGAGTTTAAAACACCTGTTACCAACCCCTGCAAAGAGTCACTATTTGTTTAATCTGCGAGATTTCTCCCGAGTTATTCAAGTTAATAATTCGTCGATTTTCTTTGTGATAAGTTTGATTAATTTGGTTGTTATGAGAATTTTCATTTCAGGGTGTGCTTCTGTCCGTTCCGGAGTCGATGCCGACTTTGTCGTGCATGAAGAGACTGTGGGTTCATGAAATTCTTCGAGTTTTCGGCGATAGACTGATAAATACTGAGGACATCCAGTGGCTCATTCAACAACTCCGGTTGACTGTTGAATGTCGAATGGATGCAAATTTTGATGCGTTGTTTGAGGATCTCGCTGAAGGCTCCAAAGACCCAGTAGAATCTGAAACAAAAAAATCTTTTTATGCAATTATATAATAAATGTAATTTTTTCAGATTGATGAAACGGAGCTTAGAAGTCTTGTTTACTGTGATTTTATCGATCCAAAGGCTGATGTGAGATTGTATCAAGAAATTCAAGATTTAGAGCTTTTAAAATCAATTGTTGAGGGATACTTGACCGAGTACAATTCGATGACAAAAAAACCGATGAGTCTTGTACTGTTTAGGTGAAGTTTATATGTAAATTTTAGGGGAAAATTTGATGGTCAATGATTTAAAAAAATTATAGATTTGCCATAGAGCATTTGTCGAAGATTGCCAGGATTCTGAAACAACCTCGAAGTCACGCACTGTTGGTAGGAGTTGGAGGATCTGGAAGACAATCACTGGCGAAATTGGCTTCTCACATCTGCGAGTATGATCTGTTTCAAGTGGAAATCACCAAGCACTATTCGATGCGAGAGTGGCACGAAGATTTGAAGAATATTCTGCGGAAATCTACAGCTACAGACTTGCACTCTACCTTCCTCTTTGCAGACAGTCAGCTGAAGGAAGAGAATTTTCTTGAAGACCTCAGCAACCTATTAAATTCTGGACAGGTTTGTCTAATCTTAAATATCATTTTATTTTAAAAAAGTAATAAGATTTAACTACTATTCATATAAAACTTGATGAAAAATGATTCAATAGTACATTTTTCAATATTTGAGTAAAATATTTTATACACTGGTATTGTTGCGAATTGTTCGATAATTAGTTCATTTAAATAAATTTTCCTGTTGCAATTTCACAGAATTCCTGCATAATATTTAATATATTATTTAATTAGACATTTTTTATCTGTTTAAAGGTTCCGAATATTTTCAATTCTGAAGAAAAGGCAGAAATATGCGAGAAAATGCGTCAAATAGATCGCCAACGAGAGCGGTCAATACAAACAGATGGAAGTACAGTGGCGCTTTTCAATTTATTCATGCAAATAGCACGAGAGCAACTGCATGTTGCCGTTGCAATGTCACCAATAGGTGACGGATTTCGACATCGTATTAGAACTTTCCCAGCTCTGGTCAACTGCTGCACTGTCAACTGGTTTCAAGTAAATACCAATTCTTAATATGGATAAAAAAAAAAAAACATTATTTCTCACCGTGCAATCCGATAGCCCTGGCCGGAGGATGCTTTGTTGGCTGTGGCAACAAAATTCCTCGGTGAAATTGAATTATCCGAGCACGAGAAAAAAGCGGGAATTGAGATGTGTCAATTTTTCCACACTTCCACTCAAGAACTCAGTGAAGAATTTCGAATTCGACTTGGAAGACACAACTATGTTACACCTACCTCCTATCTGGAAATGATTAATACTTTCAAGGATCTCTTGGGAAGAAAACGAAAGTTAGAAACATTTTTTTAAAATTTCTTTTTGATCGATTTAATTTAAATTACTTTTATTCAGCGACATTTTGCTGGCTAAAACTCAATATGAGAGTGGTGTAGATCGTCTGATTTTCACTCGACATCAAGTGGTCGAGATGCAAGAGACTTTGAAGCAGCTGCAGCCCATGTTGGTGACGGCTGCTCAAGATGTGCAGCGAATATTGGCGAACGTTGAGAAGGAGACTTTGGAAGTTGCTGAAGTGGAGAAGGTGGTTAAAGTGGATGAAGATGCGGCAATGGTAAACGTCGAGAATAATTTTTAAGTATTTTTTTCCTCTACAAATTTATATTAAAATTTTTATTTTTAAAGAAAGTAGCAGCTGCTGCTGAGAGCTTAAAGTCAGAGTGCGATGATAATTTATCTGCAGCAATGCCAATTCTCAATCAAGCTCTGTCTGCACTAAATACTTTAACTACTGCGGATATCGCGGTGGTGAGATCGATGAAAAATCCTCCGGCTAATGTAAAATTAGTTATGGAGAGTGTGTGCATTTTAAAAGTAAGTTCATACGCTCTTTTAAATGTTTCTTAAAATTAGTACTAAATCAATTATTTCGTCATTGCAGAGAGTAAAACCAGAAAGAATGCCGACGGGTGATGGAAAAATGTACGATGATTACTGGAAATCATCACTAAAAATCCTTGCAGATCCACGATTTTTAGATGCTCTCATTCACTTCGATAAAGACAATATTCCAGACAGTGTTATTGATAAAATTCGCCGGGAATATTTGACTAACCCGAATTTTGATCCGGAAAAAATTAAAGTTTCCTCGACGGCCTGTGAAGGACTCTGCAAATGGGTTTATGCCATGTCAGAATATGATAAAGTTGCTAGAGTTGTTGCACCGAAGAAAAAAGCTTTGGCAGAGGCTCAAGAAGTTTATAACAATGCAATGGATAAATTAACAACCACTCGAATGCATTTGGCTCAAGTTCAAGTACACTATTCATTTTTAATCATTTTAAAATAATAAATAAACTGATGTAATTTAATCACAACTTTTTTATCAGACAAAATTTACTGCATTGGAAGCTGATCTCGCATCTCATAAATCTGATTATCAGCAAATGGTGGATAAGGTTACAGATTGTGAGCAAAGATTGAAACGTGCTGAAGAACTGATCGGTGGATTGGGCGGTGAATCAACTCGATGGAAACAAAATGCCGAAGACTTGGGCCACAGGTATGGAAGAAAAAAAATTTCAACATCACTTTAAAAATACCTTTAATTAATTACAGGTATAATCGGCTAATTGGTGACGTCATAATTGCCTCAGGTGTCGTTGCTTACTTGGGAATATTCACCGCGCAATACCGCACGAAGCAGATTAAATCTTGGATTGCCAAGTGTCAACAATTAGAAATTGTGTGCTCAAACAACTTCACATTAAAGGATGTACTCGGTGATTCAGTACTTATTCGATCTTGGACGATATTTGAACTTCCTAACGATGATTTTTCAATTGAAAACGCGATCATCATCAAGTTAGTGCAATATAAAAAATTTTTTCCGATATAATTACGCGCTCATTGAGGCTTGAACACAAAAAATTATTTAAATAGCAATTATTTTCCGCCAAATTTCTTTTAACCGGTTATCATTTGATACATAGACCCTTAAAACAAACGAAAATTGAATTTTATTCTTTAGAAATTCCAGGAGATGGCCTCTGATGATAGATCCTCAGGGTCAAGCGAACAAATGGGTGAAGAATATGGAAAAAAAGAACAATATAAATATCACTCAACTAAACCAACCGGATTATTCCCGTGTTTTGGAGAATGGCATTCAATTTGGTCAGCCAGTGCTTCTGGAGAACGTTGGCAATGAGTTGGATGCTATGTTGGAGCCAATTCTGCTGAAACAAACGTTTAAGCAGGGCGGAGCAGTGTGTATCAAGCTGGGAGACTCTGTTGTGGAGTACAACCCTGGTTTCAGGTACAGAACTTGCTGTTTATTCACTTTCAAGCTCGCTATTTCATGTAACCCGAGATTTTACAGGCTGTATATCACGACAAAGCTGGGGAATCCGCACTACTTGCCTGAGGTTGCGGTTAAAGTCACACTGGTCAACTTCTCAATCACTCCCAACGGTCTGAGCGATCAACTGTTGGGGATAGTCGTGGCCAAGGAGAGACCGGACCTAGAGATGGAAAAAAATTCTCTGATTGTTCAGGGCGCTGCAAATAAAAAGTAAGTCATTGTCTAAAATAATAAGTCATGAAATGGTTAGTAAATATTTTTTTCCTCGGGTTAGACTCTTGGCAGAGACGGAAAATAAAATTCTAAAGGTGTTGTCAGTTGCGGATGAGAATATTCTTGCTGATGAGGAGGCTGTAAATATTTTAACGTCATCTAAAGTTCTGAGTAACGACATTCAAGCCAAACAGGCGGCTGCTGAAATCACTGAGAAGTCGATCGATACAGCGAGGCAGCAGTATGCCTCGATAGCTGAGTACTCGACCATTCTTTTCTTCACCATTGGTAGTTGAATTAATTATTTTGCTTGGGAATTTTAGTAATTAATGTATAGGATATTTGCAGATGTTTTGAGAAATATCGATCCAATGTATCAATACTCTCTCGTGTGGTTTGTAAACCTTTTTAAAGTGTCAATTGACAGTACTGGCCAGACGGATACCATCGAACTTCGCCTGAAAATTCTCACGAAACATTTTACCCACTCACTTTATGTCAGCATCTGCAGATCGCTTTTAGAAAAAGATAAACTGCTTTTTTCGATGTTACTATCGGTGAATTTATTGGACAAACTGGGCCAAGGAATTCCTGCGTCTTACTTGCTGTTTTTACTGACTGGAGGTGTGGGACTTGATAATCCTTTTCCCAAGCCCAATTCATGGCTTCCAAATAAACTATGGGACGAATTATGTCGATTGGATGAACTTCCGAAATTTAAAGTGGGTAAAAAGAGTAAATAAAAATTAAATCACAAAGTGACTGGCAATTTTTCTACAGGGAATTCGAGAATCATTAAAAAAAAATGATGAAGCATGGAAAAAATTGTTCTACTCGAAGCAGCCTGAAGTGGAATCCTATCCAGAACCATTTGAAAAACTCTCGGAATTCGAGCGGCTTCTAGTACTTCGATGTATCCGACCAGATGGGATTGTTTCTGCCGTGCAGAAATTCGTTAAATGTACAGTTTGATCATTTTTACAAATAAAATAATCAACTTTCTATTTTTTTTTTTTTTTGCAATCTTTCAGCCGAGTTGGGACCGGAGTACATCGATCCACCGCCGTTTGATCTGCTGTCTTCCTACAACGAATCCACCAACTCAGTCCCGCTGATTTTTATCCTGACTCTCGGGTCAGATCCAGCTCAAACGCTGCTCAATTTTGCGGATAGTCAGGGCTACGGAAGTAGCAGACTCTTTTCTCTGTCTTTAGGCCAAGGTATTTCTCTATTTTTGTCGAAGACAAAAATTCTACAGAGTTTAGAAATCAAAGAAAAAATGTATTACCTGGTTTAATAAAAATTTACAAAGGCTTGACGGTTTGTTTCAGGCCAAGGACCCATCGCAGAGGAATTGATCAGCACTGGAATTCGATGTGGTCACTGGGTTGTCTTGCAAAATTGCCATTTAGCAAAAAGTTGGATGGAAACATTGGAAAAAATATGCGATGGATTTTTTTCAACTTCAATTCATCCTGATTTCCGCCTTTGGTTGACCAGCTATCCTGCTGATCATTTCCCTGTCGCGGTGCTGCAAAACAGCGTCAAAATTACGACTGAATCACCCAAAGGACTGCGGGCGAATATTATTAGATCGTATCTGAGTGATCCCATTAGCGATCCCGAGTTTTTCGAGTCGTGCAAACAGCCCACGGCCTTCAAGACACTTCTTTTTAGCCTGTGTTTCTTCCACGCGGTAATTCAAGAGCGGAAGAAATTCGGTGCTATTGGATGGAACACTGCCTACTCGTTTAATGAAACGGATTTGAGAATTAGTGTTCTTCAACTACATATGTTTTTAAATCAATACGATAATGTGCAATTTGACGCTCTAAAATATTTGGCGGGAGAGTGTAATTATGGAGGGAGAGTTACTGATGCATGGGACAGAAGAACATTGAACACAATTCTTGATAAATTTTATTGCGAGTGTGTATTTGATATAATTGGATGTTTTCAAAGGTTTTAATGCACCGAAAATAATTTTTTCCAGGGCCGTTTTGAAGAAAGATGTTTATCAGTTTGATGAAGCATCAAATATTTATTACTGTCCAGTAGCCAACGAACACTCGGCTTTTTTGGAACACGCTAAGCAACTCCCGTTCACAACTTTACCTAGTGTTTTTGGGATGCACGATAATGCGGATATTATTAAAGATCAGCAGGAAACTGAGCTGCTCTTTTCTTCGCTTCTATCAACTCAAGTAATTTTGCACAATTTTTTCGATTTTAAAGTATTTTACGATAATTTTCAAGTTGTTCAATGAAATATCTGTTGAATTTCATCATGCCTATCGTTAGGATCGAGTGGTAAGATAGAATTATCATAGAATAATTTATCGTCAAATTTAATAAACTTTTTTTTGAATATTGCTACGACTAGGATTTATGGAAAAATCGGGTAAGCATTTCATCGGTAATATTTTACATTATTTGTAACACTTTATGAAGCTAAAAGTATCGAGCCCGGAGTATGATAAAGGGTGGCCGGGGGTTGGTAATTTTTTCGGAGGTTTCTGAGACACTAAAGTAACTTTTTTAAAAGTTTCATCGCAAAGCAGAGCATGAAAACTGGGTTCCTAGACAGCTTCACCTTCATAAAACCCTTTTTTTAAAACAATAAGTAGTTTTATACCTCAATCACAGATAAAAAAACAATTTCATTATTTCATTTAAGTACTAAAAAATGCTTCAAATTAAAGATTTATTTTCATTTCATATAATTATAAAAACGCATGTATTCTAACGTTCCGCTATCGGTTGAGAAAACTATAACTTGTGGGGAATAGAAAGACAAGTGCTACGCCTGAGGGGTGTGCAAATTATTCTAGTCGATATACTAAGCAACTATAGCCGTCAAATCCTGTACTAATAATACATCCAATGTATTTTTTATTTACTCAGGAAGCCATCAAATCTACGGGAACAGCTCATATGTCATCGGATGACCTAGTTCTCACAGTAGCCGAAGAAATTTTAATTAAACTTCCCGCAGACTATGATATTAAAAATGCCCTTGAAAAATACCCAACAGAATACAGTCAAAGTATGAACACAGTGTTGGTACAAGAGATGAGTCGATTTAACAAGTTACTCAAGTGCATCAGGGAAAGTCTTATCAATGTTCAACGAGCGATCAAAGGTGATTATATATTATTTATACTTGAAGTGTCCTCTTTATAAACTTATTTTCTGACATATTCCACTACATGCCTATACGCAGGACTCATAATAATGTCCGTGGAATTAGAAAAAGTATCTGAAGCTATCCAAACCGGAAAAATACCGGATTTGTGGAAACGACATTCCTATCCATCATTGAAACCTTTAGCCAGTTACATAAATGATCTCCTACATCGATTAAACTTTTTACAGGTATTCTATCACCCTTTTTACTTAATCTTATAAATAAATCATTGGAATTTCAGGATTGGTATGAAAAAGGTGCACCAATTACCTTCTGGATCGCAGGCTTCTATTTCACCCAGGCTTTTCTCACGGGAGTTCGACAAAATTTTGCCAGGAAATATCACATTCCTATTGATCTACTAAATTACGATTTTGTCACCCTCAAAGAGACTGCATTTACTCAGCCTCCGGATAATGGGGTTTATGTTTATGGGCTGTTTTTAGATGGGGCTAGATTCGACAGGGATAAAACAATTTTAGACGAATCTCTGCCTAAAGTTCTTTACGATGAGATGCCGCACGTAAGACGCTGTTGTTTTTATTAGTTGAAATTTAATTGAATTTTTAATTGAATTGATGCACGACAGATGTGGTTACTTCCTATGAAACAAGCGGATATACCAAAGCGATTGACCTACACCTGTCCAGTTTATAAAACAAGCGAGAGAAAGGGTGTTTTATCAACCACCGGACATTCAACAAATTTTGTTATTGCCATGGAATTGCCGTCGCTAAAACCTGCTGAGCACTGGATTGTACGAGGCGTAGCAA
This sequence comes from Macrocentrus cingulum, assembly GCA_002156465.1. Lineage (NCBI taxonomy): Eukaryota > Metazoa > Arthropoda > Insecta > Hymenoptera > Braconidae > Macrocentrus > Macrocentrus cingulum. The sequence goes on along the minus strand of MVJL01000918.1, from coordinate 25,251 downwards.
TGCTTTGTCAACTCAGTCAATGAAATCTAAAATTAAGAACAACATTAATCCTATTTTATATGTCAAACTTGTTCTAAAGATACCCCACGTTCGGATATACGCGAATTAAAAATTTTTATGTTAGTCTAAAATCACAACGAATATCAACGCTGTTTATATTCAATTATATCTTAATAAGGATGAGAGTTTAAAAATTTCGATGCAGACCTTTTTTGTAGCTAATAAAATTCTCTACAAAAAATGTCTCATGCTAAAAATTTTTATCTTTAGTAGTTTTCAAGATATTTTGATTTAAAACAGCAAGGTAATTTTGTATATACGCGCTTTGGGGCTTTAGACACGCGAAACACTAACAGTATGACTATGTATAATCCTTTGTGACGGTGCTTAATTATCTGTTGGATGTACAATAGCCCGCGGAAGTTCAACATAGTCTTTATCCGCCCATTCATCATCGTCGTCATTGACGAGTGAGGTAAAATTATCCGACAAAGTTTTCGACAACGGTAAACCATTAATTCCTAAACTGAGATAACGAATGAGATTATCCGGAATGGTATAGCCATGAGCGTGTGCATTTTGTGGTCCTAATTTAACATCACCATTGTTTGATCGAGTAGACAAAGCATCCTTGGCAAATCGAAAGCTACCCGGCAGACAATGGTGTTGAAGACAAAAATAATCTTCATTCGCTTGATTGTGGCACCAAGTGCCGTCCGGAAAATATGGATCAAGACCAAGATCATTGAGCTCGATTCGTGGAGTATAGTATGAAGCAATGTCCCTTCTTCGGCAAAAAATAGCACATGCCATCCACGGTCGTTCAATCTCGTGCGGTGCCTGCAAACCACTCGCCTCTCTGTCAAGCTGTGGTAAATGCTCACTGTAATCTCGACACTTGAGTGTAGCAAACTCTTCGGCAGTGATGCGTTTTTTGCAGAGTTTTCCGTCACTACAGAGCTTGACATCGTACGATACTCCGGTGCAGTCATCCGCTCGTGCTGAGGAATAATTATTGCAAACTCTGCGACGAGCCAGGGCACCTCTAGACTTGCGAATACAGCCGCTGGTGCAGGAATCCTCCGTCCACTTGCTCCAACCTTTTTTTCCGCTTCCCAACGGTCGTGGCGTGGGCTTGAAGAAGAAATGCAGAGCCGGGAGGCACTCTCCGCCGCGGCACTCTTTTCCCGGCTCACAAACTGTCCCGTCCAACGCCGGCCCAGCAAAGGAGTAGCCACTGCGGTGCGGAGTTCGACACTGCAACGCTTGGCAGGCGTTAGCCATCGTCACGACACTTGCATCGCGATCTCGCAGAAGCAATTCGCACTGCTTCTTCGCGGTCCACTCGCGCCCGGGGACCGTGAGGAATCGGCTGTGATCCAGAGTCTTGTCGGACTTGATGGCAGTCCTGTCCAGCAGGCAGGGCTTCGTCTCCGGCAATTGCAGGGCCACTTCACGGCTGCAGGGTGACCAAATGGTCTCTCCGCGCACTCCGCGACTTGATGACATGATAAAGCCATCCCGCGCGCAGGAGTTTCCCGAAGAGTCGTGATGCATTCCTAAGCTGCAAATAAAAACAGAGGTAAATATCGAATGATTCAGTGTTTTATATTTTAAATAATTACTTGTGTCCAATTTCATGCGCTGCAATGTAAACGGAAGTGAAGCCCGCTGAAGGATATGGCTTTCCAAATTGGTTAGAAACCCCAAGTTCAGCGATTACACAAGAATACTCGTGTAAACACACTCCAGATACGGTTGCCAGACCCATCGTCACGCCATCCCGCTTGCCATTCTCGTTCGCATAAAAATCTAAACCTGAAACATAGAGGCCAATGTCCCAGTGGTTTGGATGGTCGTCGCTGATGGGATTATTCGCCGCTGAGTAGTTGCAGAAAGAGTTCAGGAGCTTTAGTCGCTCGCCATTGTGATGGGGAAGACTTTTGGGCTGCTGCTTCATCAGGTCTAGTTGCACTAGACCGATATTTACTCGAATTCCTAGGCTTGGGTGGTAAAAAAGCGCCTGGATCGCGTTAATGTATGCCAGAAGCATGTCACGCATTTTTTGCTCACTCCTGTCGAAAAATGGAGCGAAAAGTGCGTAGCCAGGTTGGTCGAAAAAAACGGCTAGCTCGACGGTTAATTCATTTGAATTTTCAACTGCTCGAGATTTTATTGGCTCTGTATATCGTTTGCCTGCGGTGCCTAAGAAGTCTGAGAAGGCTGTGGGCATACGCGATCGTTTAATAAGATGTGGAATATCCTCGTCAGATTCAACATTCTCCAAGTTTAGTCGATCGTCTTTTTGTAGCGGTGTAATCTCCAGTGTAATGTCATCCATGAGTATGAATCCTTGAAGACCTTCGTCGCAAAAACTAACGGCTGCAGTATTGACACCATCTTCATGGAGATAGTGAACGTGTGGTTTATTATTCAACTCGAAAATCTCAATTTTATCGGCATCATGACGCCAAATTTGGAAATATGGGGATAGAAGATTATCATTCCTCTGCAATTTTAGTTGAATCACTTGACCAAATGCAACAAACGTGATTGGAATCTGAAATATAAAATACATATTTAGTGTTTGAAAAAATTATTAAGTACAAAAAAAATCAATATCTACCTCAGATGTGTCTGTAGAATTTTTTAGCTGCAGAAAAACAACGTCTGTATCTCTTTGGGACAAAGATAAAGAAACAATGGTGAATAGTATTGTCAGTGAGCTGACTGTTGTGATCATTGTGAATGAAAATGCATGGAAGGAAGTGTAAATACGCTTTTATACCTTCTAGGATGCATTTTCTTGTCGCATAGGAACAGAATAAAATACAAAATTCATGCAGGTGCCTCCATGACAAAAATCATTGACCCTGCGCTAATCAGAGAATTAATATTGTGCAGTTAGTGTTCGTTGTCATATGCACTGCCTGCGTAATCCACGGCCAATTGCCATGGGAGCCAATCACCTCGCGAATTTAAACACGAAATAAATAAAATTGCTAAAGGAGTGCGCGCTGAAAGTTGATGGCAGCACCCACGTTGCAGACTATTTTCGGAACGAGTTGTAGCGACGTAAACGAAGGAACTTGAAAGTTGAGTATGAGAAAAAATCAAAACACAAATACATATCGAATAACTTAACATAATCGTTATATTAAAATAATTTTACAGAACTTTACTCTGTTGAGAAATGATTATAATTAAATGAACATTCTATTTTGCAGTCACACACTCATCACTCTTCTTGTATAACAAAAATTTTTTTTTTCGCAGAAAACAGAAAAAAAATATCAAGCACTCATTCCTACTTTACACAGAATAATAAATCAATCGTATAACTTGCGCTATAAATGGGCTTGCTGTTTATGAATTCAAACATTAGACGTTATTCGCAAACGTAAATTGTATTCAGTCATTGAACAATAATCTGTATCTCCCTATATCCAACACATTTTTTTTTGATCGCTTCAATGTACTACAGCATACACTTTCTCAGTAGATTTAGCTATATTCCACATATTCGCCTCACAATTCAACCGTGTGTATGTCTTTCATTCGTGTGACGCAAGCATTCAATTTGGTAGAGTATCAAATAAAATGTCTTTGACGCTTTGCGATAACGTCTCGGGGAATTTAATATCAAATGAAACAAGAAGATCACCCTTTCGTGACGGTTCTTTGGGGAATGGTAGCCCTTGTCCTTGAATCCTCTTCACCATATTTGGCTTGACAATTTCCTTGGTGAGATTGAGGGTGATTTTTTCGCCAGAAAGTGTGGGAACTTCGAGTACAGTTCCACAGAGTGCTTGTTTTAGGCCTAACTTGCACGTATACCTGATGTCACTGCCCTCTCGTCTGAATAGCGAGTGAGGCTTGTCCCTGATGATAAAGACAATGTCAGCTGCAACCTTTCCACGGCCCTGGTCACCCTCTTTTTGAAACGTTATTTTTGTTCCTGCCTTCCAGCCCGGTTTCACATTGATTGTGAGCACTTTGTCTTCCTTCTTTGTTGACCCATCCGGCTGCATCACACGCCTGGAGATCTTCATCTTCTTTGTGCAGCCGCGGGCAATGTCCTCAAGGCTAACGTAGAGGTCGTGCTCGATCGGTGGATCTTGAGCGTGATCTTTTTGGCCACCACCACGTCCCGCACCTGGACCAGTAAAGTTGAATGAGTGTGATCTAAATGCCCCTCCTGGACCACCCTGTCTTGCCGGACCCATTCTCATCTCGAAGGGATCATCCAAGTCCATTTCGTCGGGGCCAGAAAATGCAAAGCCCCTGCTGTTTCCAGGGCTAAACTCGAAGAACGTGGCAAAGGGCGACGATGAGCCGAAGAATTGGGCAAAAGTCGCTCGAGGATCACCGTGGAAGGTGTATGCTGTGCCTCCACTGCTGCCTCCGGATGGTGCACTGCCTTTCAGACCCTCCTCGCCAAACTGATCGTAAACCTCGCGCTTCTTTGTGTCAGACAGCACCTCGTAGGCTTCTGCAATCTCCTTGAACTTCTCCTCGGCTCCGGGACTTTTGTTCTTGTCGGGATGGTACTTTAAAGCAAGTTTTCTGTATGCTTTTTTGATCTCATCGTCATTGGCTCCTTTGGAGATGCCAAGTGTTTTGTAGTAATCTTTTCCCATTGTGAAAAATCTGAAAATTTAGGTTAAATCTATGGTAAGAATAATTTTATTTAAAGATTCAAGTATTGGAGAAAAGCAAAAGTGATCTGTGAGGATTTTTTTTTTTTTTTTTCATTATTGAGGAAGTAATTTTTAACTGTTTGTTGTGGTAAAAAAATCATCCGGATGACATTGAATTACCAATTATGTATTTGCGGAAATGTACTCAGGATACTTTTATTGCCGAGAACTCAAGGATTAAAAATCAGTAGTATGACATATTTAACAAAGGTTCTCATGCCATTTTGAGGTCATCACGGCACGAAACACCCACGTATGTATCGTCTATTTTCGGGGAATAATGTCGCTACGATGTGAATCCACACGACCTAACATCTACGAATTTTAAAATAAACTCTTGCATGTGAAATAACACATTGAATAGCAATTTTTATCATCACTGGGCGGAGAATTAAATGCCACAATTTTATCGTTCACTTCGTGTCTCCCATTTTGAGATCACTTTTGTGTGTGCTCTGAGTATAACTTTTTTTGTGAGGATAATTGAGGGTTTTTTCTGTCCATTATTTTTAGTATATTTACCTTTTTCGATGGTATTACTTGATAATCTCGATAAAATTAGCACTCAACTGATAGAAATTGAGATAATATTGTATAATTATACTACGAACTAATACGACGTATGTCAATTCTTTCGTGTCTGATTATGAACTGGAAAGTGGGCTAAACTTGCGCAGCCCATATATACAAATCTTGCGTCTAGTGCCTTCCCGAACTTTCTAGAACACCACCGAGAACAACACGCAGCTTCCTTCGTTTTCCACGGCGCGTTGGAATATATATAGATATACTATCATACGTGTGGAATTAAATAATAGCCTCTGATTGGTGGACATCATGAGGTGGTGTGTTTTCAATTGAAAACTTTGAATTATTGATTTTTTAAAATAATTTTCTTAATAAATAAATTGATTGATTATCCAATCAATGTTCTCGTTGTAATTATTATTTGAGTGGAAAAAAAAATTTCCGAGGTTGAATTATCTTGTGAAAGTCGATGTTCATAAAAAATTCAACTTCCCGCCGTTATCGACGGAGCGCTTTGATGAAAAGTCGCCTTGCAAGATTACGCTACCATGCGGCGCTTTAGCCAAAGTAAATTTTGAGGTTAAGTAATAAATAAAACGCGTTTTTTGCTATGTTGCACATAGCTTATATTGTTAAAAATTATCAATGAATGATAGTTAATCAGTGTCATTAGTGTTAATTAGAATGTATCAATTAAAGAAAATTCTTCAAATTTCATCATACCATAAATATAATAATTTTGTTCAAATGCACATTCAGTCAACAGCAAAGTTATGCTCCTTTTGTCGAGTATCTCACTTGAAGCCACCACAATGTAAGTTTAATTTTATTCCAATCAATAAATTAACGTTTTTACCGAGTGTCAAACATTATTATTTACAAGCAATTCATGCAATGTTTTTTTAATTTAAAAACTCCAATTTGAAAAACCAATTTTTTGTCATGTTAAGTAGATAAACATTTTATTTTCTAATTCAGATCAGCTCTAATTTTTGTATATTTTTAGCTATGATATGTAACATCAAATTCAGGCATCAATCGACAGTGCAGTCGGCTCCATTACCAATAAAAAAAGCCAAACGAAAGCCGAAAAAATACGCAGAATTACTGGAAGTCACGGACAACTGCACAAATAATCGTAAAGCAGCTGTACGAAAATTTAATGCTTCGCATCTGTCCCTCTACGTCAGTCAATCCAATATTCGTGTGAAGAAACTTCACACCAAAACTACAGAGGACAATAACCCACCCATCGTCAGCTATGAGTTTCACACTGACGAGCCTCTTGAACTCGATCCAGCTATTACTTGTTCGGTAAGTAAATAATTCCGCAATTCTCTTAAGGATTATTATCCCTAGGGAATAGTTATTTAAATTTTTTTCCAGAATAAATCACTGCTCGAGCCGGATTCCTTGGAAAATACTTCAGTAACTGAAGAATCCGTTAGCACCAATGTCGCTGAAGATTTGGAAACATCGGGAATTTTTGATCTTGCAACTATAATTAAAAACACCTCACTCATGAATTCAATGGAGAATGTTGTCAAAGAATTTGAAGACGATCAGGAGCAATCACAAAAATCCGCGTAAGAAATAATTATAAATTACATCTTTAATTAATTTTCAACATATAAAATAATATAAAACATTTTTTTTCTACTTCAGAAAACATCTTAAAAGACCGGGGAAACAGAAAAAAGGTCAAATAACAGAGGCCAGTATCGCGGATGCCACGGTCGAGAGAATGCGAACCATTCAAGAGCAGGCTCGTCGCGAAAATTTAATTCGAACGTTAAATGCATACCTGCGAGTGTGTATCAGCTGTGGTATGATGGGACGTGCCTATCACACAATCCTACACTACCGAGAACCAGCCCGCAAGTCGCGAAAAGCAATCAAGGACATATCACTCTACAATATCTTAATTCAAGCTTATGCGGAGAACGGTAACTTACGCAAAGTACAGGAAATCTATCAATTTATTAAAGATGATGCCCTGCAACCAACAGCAAAGACATTTGCAGCCGTCTTTTACTGCTATGCTCACAAACACAACGCCCGGAAGCCAGATCTCAGTAAGTCGAGTGTAGATAAAAAATTCGACAATAAATATACTAATAAATTTATTATTCTCAGGTCTCCTGTATGAAGTACATGAAGAAATGAAACAGAAGGGTATGACATTTAATGACGTACTGCAAGAATCGAAGTTTAAACACGGCCAATACTATACAGTGCTTGAAACCGTAAAAAAACTCGATCCAACCTTTAAGCCAATTTCAATACCTCGCGATGAAACATACAATTGCAGTTTATTGACTGAACTAAAACCTGACATGGAAATTTGCAAAAGTCCCGCGGAAAATCTAATCTCAAAGGAGGAATTGATTAATAAATTTAATCAACAAATAAATCATGAAAGTCGAGGATACGTTGCGATAAAGAGCGTTGAAAAAATTGATGCAACAAAAGCAACTGTACAATGCTACCGAAATGAGATTAAAATCCTCGAGAAGGATTGGCGAGTCACTATTGCCGATGCATTCGACCGAGATTTAGTTGCACTAAAAAATCGTGAATACAAACCAATACCAAATGCCATAGTTTTATATCCGTATTTGTGTGTTCTCTCTCGGAACGAGTACGTCGAAGCGATCATGCGGGAAATCCGTAAATTAGCCGAGGAATCCGGAGCATACAGTCCTTCGTTCAATCAGTTGTGCCGACGGCTTGGAAAGTACATCAACGAAAAATACGATTTGTTGGAGTGTGAAAAACGTGGATGTAGAAAAATAACTGAGCAAGTTTATCACACATACATTGATTGGTATCTCAATAGAAAAGAAGGAATGAACAGTCGATTAATGTGGCAAAAAATAGCCGACAAAATATCGCCAAATTTCACACTAGAACATTATACCATTTTGTGGCCGATAAATCTGCAAATTTCTGTCGGTAAATTTTTATACGCAATTATCCTTAAAGACATCAAACTCGATGGAAACTGTATTAAACCGGGATATCCAGCAAAGAAGATTATTCCGGCGTTTTACACCGTCTTCCGAGCTAATAACGCAAATCACCTGGTGGAGGAAATTAAGCCTCACCCGACGCTCTCAAAATTATACCGTGAGTCGCAGCAGGAGATTCTGAACTTTGACGCGTGCATGGTGCCCTCTGAGTGCCCTCCACGACCATGGACCTCGCTGTACACGGGTGGATACACGCTGATGAAGACGGATCTCGTGCGAATGCCAATGTACGCGACGGAGCAGTGGAAAAGATTGTCAAGCGTGCCGGAAAAACAACTGTGGCCATCAATAGACTCGCTGAACCAGCTTGGATCAATTCCCTGGACTGTAAATAAACCAATTTTAGATATTATCATCAATCTTTTCCGGAATGGTGGCTCAGCAAAGTTGAATGTCCCACAACCACCGTCGGTGTTACCTCCGCCGCCGCTATTGAATGAAAATTCCACGTCGGAAGACCGGGCAAAGATTATGAAAGACCGCTTGGATCTTAGAAGGAAGAAAGGAGAAATGTACTCGCTCTGGTGCGATGCACTGTACCGATTGTCCCTGGCTAATCATTTTCAAAATAAAATATTTTGGCTGCCGCACAATATGGACTTTCGCGGACGAGTGTATCCAGTGCCACCGCATTTGAATCATTTGGGCTCGGATTTGGCGCGTTCAATTCTGATTTTTGCCACGGGAAAGCCGTTAGGCCCTGATGGCCTTGATTGGCTAAAAATTCACACGATTAATTTAACAGGTTTGAAGAAACGAGAGCCGATTCGAAAGAGGCTCGAATACGCCAACGAAATATTGGACAAAATTGTGGACAGTGCTGAGAAGCCTTTGACCGGAGAAATGTGGTGGGCAGACTCGGAAGAACCTTGGCAAACACTGGCCGCTTGTATGGAAGTTGCCAAAGCAATAAATTGTCCTGATCCGGCGAAATATGTCTGTCAATTCCCGGTGCATCAGGACGGTAGTTGCAATGGTCTTCAGCACTACGCTGCACTGGGAAGAGATACAATTGGCGCGAAGAATGTCAACCTGCAGCCTCACGATGAACCTCAGGATGTCTACAGCAGGGTCGCGGAGATGATTGAAGAATCTCGTCGCAAAGATGCGGCGCAGGGCATCAAAATAGCCCAAGCATTGGATGGATTTATCAAGAGAAAAGTTATCAAACAAACTGTCATGACGACGGTCTATGGTGTCACGAAATTCGGTGCACGCTTGCAAATTGCTCGGCAATTAAAAGACATTGATGGTTTTCCGCAAGAATACGTTTGGCTTGGTAGCATGTATCTGGTGGAAAAAACTTTTAACAGCTTGGCAGCCATGTTTGACAGTGCGAAAAAAATTCAGGATTGGTTTACAGACTGTGCACGAGCTGTTTCAACTATTTCGGGTGCTAATACCGAGTGGGTAACTCCTCTGGGACTTCCAGTCGTTCAGCCATACAGCAAAGTAGCCGTTGTTAAAAAAGGATTGAAGGATTTTTCAATGGATAATTTAGAAAAACCCAATATTTCAAAGCAGAAAAATGCATTTGCACCAAATTTCGTTCATTCACTCGATTCATGCCACATGATGCTCACAAGTTTATACTGCGAACACGCTGGAATATCATTCGTTTCTGTTCATGATTGCTATTGGACACATCCCTGTACAGTAAAAATCATGAACAAAATATGTAGAGAACAATTTGTTGCTCTTCACTCACAACCAATTCTCGACAATTTGTCATCATTTTTTATAGAAAGATATATCACACAGATGACGAATGATTCAAGTGATCTTGAAGCTGACTTATCAAAGAGAAAACTCATTCATACGTTTCGTAGAGTGCCGAAAACTGGCGATTTTAATCTTAACGAAGTATTGGAATCAACATATTTCTTCAGTTAGTTTTTTTATAGTTGATTGTCAGTATGTGACATAAATGTAGAATTTGTAAATTACCATTAGTCTTTCTATTGTTATGATTTCAATAAAGCCTAAATTATAGATGAAAAAAAAATGAAACAAAATATTTAACAAACATGCATTCTGTATTTTTTTTTTTTTTTACATTTTTGAGGTAATTGAGGCACTTTTATAGCAATAAGTACAAAAAAATAATTATTCTAATGTCTTACAAATATTTTATTATGTTCTAGAATCAGAGATATGCCTGCCAGCCGCAGAAAATGCGAGATAAATTGGCAGGATCACGTGCCTGCTGAATCAGTCGTTCAACTTGCCCGGCAATGCTTGTTATCAGCCCGTCCTCAGTGCCTTGAAGTTTCTGCTCAACCCTGAGCAGTGCTCGCTCTGCTATTTTATTAAACTTCTCAGTCCCACGGCTATTATCCTCCTGCAAACGCTGAAGATTATTACCGCTCTGGCGTTGCCAGGCTTTTGAGGGTGTAATGGACCACGAGAAGAGCGGATCGTAGAGTAAAACTTGCAACAGAGTGATAATAATTTCTCGTCGATTGCGCAGCACTGACATCGTCTCCTCGCAGCATTTTCTCATAACACCCTCGACACCCGAGACACCCATAGCCGCCTCCATGTCACGAGTTAGTCGGAAAGGAATGGGTTCGGGTATAGGTAAAACTTTACCCTGTTCAAATGCAATACCAAAGTCTATGTGAATTACTTCCGCAGTTGTTTGATCGATCAGAATGTTACTGAAGTGTCGGTCGCCCAATCCGAGGATATATCCAACCATCGACGTGGTAGCAACACTGCGAACATAGGCCAAACGTCGCTCGAACCATGTTTCAGGCGAGGGGAATTTTTCCATGAAGAAATACTGGAACGCCGGCTGAAGATGCTCGCAACACTCTTTGTAGACTCTCAATCGTGTTTGGGCTGACTGGGAGGCTGCATTTTGTATCTTTGACCGGCAAACTGTAATTGCCCAGTCCTCTGGATGGTATTTCTTGTGCATTCCCGGACCGTTTTCGGAGTCATTGAGCACACAGATGATGGGAAGCGTGTTGTCGCACCACTCGAGAACTCCGGATCGTTGAGACAGTGGAATAATCTTGTATGTTCGGATGTTTAATTTCCGACGCTTCGTCGCTTTACTCGTGGCCAATAGCATGTTCATTACAGTGAATACCTGCTGCATAACTGCGTCCTGTCGCAAATCATCTTTTCCCTTTACTAACTGCTTTCGACGAATGCCGTCCGTGCCGATACAGACGATTTTCTTCGGTGCATTCACGCCACCAACTCCCTCAAAGCGATCCTCATATTTCGCCACACTCACAATATCATCGTAATCCCCCCGTGGCCGAATATCCAAGGTAATTGTTGGCAAAAGACTGTGACGGAAATTACGCACCTGAAGAATTTCTTGGGATTTTGGAATGATGTTTACCGATGTCTTACTCTTGAATGGACAGTATGCCAGCATTATGAGCGCTCGTGCTATCGCCTGCATCTCTTTTATTATGGGCGCAATGTTGCCATCATTTCGCAGCTCTTTAATCAGATTAGTTGCGCCGAGAACTCGCTCATTCGCTGCTGGCTTGGCAGTTGTTGATTCGTTGTACTCGTAATCCTTGTGAGTGTTCATCAACGCGAAAAGGATTGGCAGAGTGTGGTGAGGATGATCTTTAGCGCATACTTTTAGTAGTTCGTAAATTTGTTGCTTGAAACTAGTGGTTTTAACGTCGCTCAAGTGCGGCGCGAGTTGCGGCACTAAAGTGATGAATTTATACGATGGTATGCTGTGTAATTTTTTCTTGAAAAGTTCAATTAATTCTGGAGAATCTGTGTTATTTAACCAGAGGGATACTAGGCGAAATATTGAAAAATTGTGATTTTCACCAGTTTGCAGAGTGACTAGATAAAATTTCGTTGCCAGTGTTAAATACATTTTTTGTTCACTCAAAATATTTTCATATTCTGTCACATCCATACTATTTTGCTTTTGATATGTTGATATTGCCCGTTTTACTTCATGATCTTTTGTATTTGTGTTTATTGATTGTTGATTGGGATTACTGGCATTTTTTAGATTTTCAAATTGCGGTGTTTTCATGAATAAACATATTTGTTGGTATTGAGCATCGGCAAATTGCGCCAGTGCTGCACAAGAGTCATTTAAATTGTCTGCATCGGCCAGGGATTCTTTGATCAATTGTTGGCCCATTTTTATCGATGGTCTGTAGTATTTATCAATCACTGTTTGTGGATTTTCTGATTTTGTTTCAGCCATCCAATTTCCATAGATTCTCAGCGCTCGAGTTTTTAAACTGGCATTTAAATCCTCACGATTTATCAAATCGCGCAATAAAAATCGAGCAATATCTTGATCTTTTCGTGTCCATGCCAAAAGGGCATCCTGATACTGCAGTTGATCTTTCATTTCTGTCGACAGATCTTCCTGTTTAGCCAGCGAGGCCAAAGCACGCGCGGCAATGTGTGAATATCCCTGAGTTTCTGCGATTTTCGACAGTTGTAAATAAGTGTCGACAAGCGTGTTCTTCATCAAACCACTGTTGGTTGAGTGTAGTTTCATCTTACACATGGCAATTCGTTGCGAGAGAATCGGCTCGACGTAGAAAAAATCATCGACATTCTGCGAATTTTTCATATTCCAACAGGCAATCACACTTGCATAGTCTTCAGGCCGGCTTGTCGCCAATTGCTCGAGCTCTTGAAGCATCTGAAGCTTCACCAACTTTGGATAGAGTGTCTGACTGCACTCTAAGCTAATATTTCGCACGGATTTCACAACACTTGCTCGGGCATTGTTGATAAAATCACTGAGCACGATATTGTCATTGGCGTAAAGACTTTTAAGTGCTTGATAGTGAAAAAAGTAGTAATCATCACTGGTAACACTTTGAAATAAATCTTCGTCATTGATTGCAGGTACAGATCCACTGGAAACGACGTTCCAATCACCCAATCGCCAGGCAGTCTCGTACAGATACTCATTCATGCATTCTGCAGGTTTCACAGTTGTAATAAATCGGTTAAGCAAGTAATTAAGACCCGAGTGCTGCAATGCGTTGGCTAAATCACGACAGAACGGGTATCCAGATGTTAATTCAGCGTCCTGTGAAATCATCACTTTATCCCACTGCTGCAGATGAATATAATGTTGAATTCTCGATGATGAATCCTTCAAATGCGACAATCCACAGCCGTGAATAGAGTCAGGATCACCAATTTGCACGAATGCCTCTCGTAGAATTTGTTGCAAGGATTTTCCCTCGGCTGGATAATTCTCACAGATCAGATCAACCGTTGGAATATTGTCTGCGCCTATAATAAGGTTTTTTTTAGATATTTCACAGGACAATTCGGCGTAAAGAACGGATGTAAAGTATGCAGAACACTGCTGAGCTGCCTTAGCAACGTGTAAGTAATTTAATTTGAGCAATAAATTATCACCCGATTGAATTCTAATGAAATTCACGACATTAAGCATACATCTGACTGACTCGAGATTGATTGCTTCGAGTCTGCGTGAGGTATTTAAGCCTGCTGAGTACTCGTTTGTATTAGTAGAGTTGAAATACTCCTGGAAAAATTGATTCAGACATTGTCTAATACCGTCAGACGCTCTGCGATCGATACAGATGATAAAGTAGATCAATTTGGGCAGAATCATCTCGCAGAATTCGACGTTCAATCGGCACAAAGGCGCTAAAGTGATTGAAAAAAAATTCACAAAGCAATCCAAAACCTGACAGGTCAGAGTTGTGATCCATTTCGAGTAAGAATATGCGCCAACACCGCTCCACAATTCATTCTGCGAGTTTATACAGCTTTGGTAGTTTGCTGCGTGCAAGGTTATGCCGGTTTTTCTACCACCGCGACCCTTGACAAACGGTCGAGTGTACTCCAACAGTCTGAGACTACTCGGCCCCTCTGAACGAGTGTTTAAATATTTTTTCGACAGGATTTGTTGTCCCCAATACGATCCACAGATCTCGTACAGAGCGTCTGCACTTGCTTCACGTATTTTTACGTTACTCTCGAAAAAGTATTCGACTAGTTTGACAATTATTTGGTATGTAAGGATCTCCTCGGTCGTGCCAGTTTCACTCCGCTGTCCCTCTTCCGCATAGAGAATCATCGTCGTCAAATCAGCGGTTCCAAGTTCACCGAGGCACTTGGCAGCCTCCAAGGCAATGCTGGTGTCTGAATTTTCCGTCAATTTAACGAGTCTGTAGATCAATTGGTGGAGAATACTCGAGGAACAGTCTTCAGCAAAGCCTCGTAGCTTTTCTAAATCTTGATACAGCTCATTTAGCTGCTTATTCTTCTCAAATAATTCTCGTCTCAAGTGTGAGAGACCCTCCAAGCTGCATGTAATTGTTTTGTCCTGTCCGGAGCCCAAGAAATGTGTTATTTCTTCCCTCAGGCTACTGGATTCGTTGGTAGTGTGGCGCAAAGAGTCGTAAATCGTGCGAATTTCATCGAACGATTGGTGTCGCGGGAATGCATCCAAGTTGCGAATACTCTCGGTCAATAATTCTACAGATTCCACGATTAAAAACTTCAAAATTCTCAGGCCAATTACACAAGCTTTTTCCGATTGAATGACAACAATTAAATTTGTTACTACTGAGCTCAAAATATCAGAGACTTCTGTTGATCGTGATGGCAGTGCTGTCATGAGAAAATGCAGTAGAAATTTTCCGGCAATCTCAGCCAGGGCATTGCTTTCTTCTTTTATGAGGTAGAGCATTCGGTGGGAAACATCGCGTATAATAAATGTAGCCATATCGTTGAGAACAGATGTGGAAATTTGTTTCAATAAAAAATCACAGAAACATGCGTACTGATGCAATGCCTTGATTTTGTATTCGCGCATGGTAAACTCGTGGATTTTATTCGCTAGAATCATCAAGACTTTTTGGATAATTTCTGGATTGTTTTGCGATAAAAATCCAATGAGTGGCTCATTTTTTGAAACATGACGTTCCAAAGATTGAAGACATGCTGTCACTGTGTCATAATTAAAATCTGGCAAATTAATTCGAGGCAGTGATGTGTAGGTGGTAAACATTTCAAAAAAGTGTTCTTCATCGTACAATCGCTGCATAATATCCACCAAAATATCTGCCAATTTTTCCGTTAGCAGTAAAGAGAATTTTTTGACTTTTTCAAATTCGCCCTCGTTGTGTGTCAATCGAGCCAGCATGTCGCGTGCATATCGTAGCATTTCAATATTATCTGTGTTAGATAATTCGGCAAATATCCAGGTGATTAGTGACGAAAAATTCTCCTCAACTATCTCGGCAAATGAATAATCCAGATTGTCACAGACGGTTTTTATTGCCATTAAATTTTGGTCTGCCAATCGCATGAGAATGAGCACTCCAATGTATCGTCGGTAAAATTCTTCTTCGTTTGTAGCAGGAGTCAACATCCACGGGAAATTTTCCGTGTAATCATTTTGAATCCAGCAGGAGATTAATCGATAGAGATTGACTTCTATCAACCTGCCACGGTCATGCTCGTCCTTCACTACGATTTTCATTAGTTTTATGATGGAATTGATGGCAACACTCATTTCACCGTGCAATTGGATGATTGAATTAAGAGCTAGGGTTTGAAAAAGTCCACTAGCGTGAATAACGCTACCAAAAGTGTACAGTGCTGTTGCTTCACGAGCTGTCCTCTCATCCCTTGCTAATTCGTCGACAATTTCCGTGTCTTTATCGAAAGATTTAAAGACAATTTTGTGGATATCCTTGAAAAATCTCTTCTTTTTATCAGTAGCTATGTCATCGGTTGAGAAAATAAAGTGTAGAATTTTTACAGCCTCCAAACGCACGGTAAAAGCCGGATGATTCAAGTAGGAAAGCATGACTTCAGTAACTGGAGTCGTGATTTTCGAGTTGACTTGAGAAAATTCAAGTGCTGGAATTATCCGGATGATTTTGTACAAAGATTCGAGAAATTTCTCGTACACAGGTGGACCAAATCGTTTATTATCCGATCGATTATCGCCGAGGAGATCGTGGGAAAACCGGAAAATCTTTAGAAGCTCTGTGTGATCCTTCAGTGGGAAGTGTAGAACATGCTCAAGAAATTGTGGCACGCATTCGACAATTCCTAAAATTGCATTGGCATCGTGCCTCCACAGTCGAATTAATTCCACCAGGAAGAGTGTCACCGTGTCGATGATTTCCTCGGGAAAAAAGCCTAGTCTGCATGCCGCCAGTGTTCTCAGAAATACCAACGATTGCCACAAATTGCCAATGACTGTAGGAGCATAAACTTCCACTTGCAGAATTTTACTCAAGACTTTTGCCTGCATTGTGGATATTTCCGCGCCGCCATCGACACAACAGAAGAGCGTGATGACTCGATGTGATCCAATAGTGACTGCACTGTCTTCAGAAAATTCCTGGTACTCCGCTGACCTCGTGTCTCGATGCCTTTCTCTGCAGGCATCGCGCAATTCGAATATATCCTCGTAGTATCTGATACCCAAGCCGTGAATTTCGCTTGGCTCACTGTCATTCTCGACATTCATCAATGCCAGCACACTCTGCAACAATTCTTTCATCGTTAAATTCACGATAATGTCTGCGATCGAACTGTGATAATGATTTTCGTATAAAATTGTAAATGCTCGAATTAACTCGAAGATATACGGGTTATTTCTGATTAATACATTCTCACGGATTATTAAATCATTTGCAGCTGTAAAAGAAGTCATCAGAGCACTCGTTAATGTTTCGATTCGCTTGTCAGTACTCTCGACATTAATTTCCAAGAGTTTTGACGCAAATTTTGCGATCAGTGCAATGTTAAAAATGATCATATCAATCTCATGAATAGTTATTTTTTCAGCGCAAATTGATTGACACAAGCGTTTAATCACAAAATTTAAAGCAACCTCGATAAACGATGGTTTTATAGATTTTTTGATTAAACTCGGCTTTAACAAGCATTGATTGTCGGCAAATAAATCAGTTTCAAGTGCCAAAGTTAAATTACACCTGGTTATATTATTCAATGATTTCCATTCATTATCGCCAGATGTTGCTGTTGGATTTATATTTGCTCTGTGCCAATTTTTCGATGATAAGCCAACGAGAATTTGACACAGTGCCTCGACAGTGTTCTTAGTGATGGCTTTGAGCGATGAAATATTTAATGCCCATTTTAACAATCGGATTTTCACCGAGTCTTCGGGGTTTGCAGTATTTTCTCCGATGTAATCCGGCAGTGTGACGTTTTGACAAAAAATGTGCAGAGTGTATACGGAAGACGGTGACCAATGGATATCATTGGTGATGTAGAGACCAAGAACCGCATTTATGCTCAAAACTCCCACATGTTCAATCAACATTTGCATCAATTCATGACCGTGCTTTTCACTTTGATTTAATCCTAATATTTTCACAACAATGTGCCAAATTTTGTCCCAGGATTTTTTCGTTCCTCTTGTTGCTGTTGTCTCGCCGGATAGAATGTTTTCTGTTTTTAGTAAAATCTTGGAAAATTTGCAAAGGCTGTTTGTAATTTTTTCATTTTGAATATCTTCGTTGAATAGTTGATTTAATTTGTCGAGTAAGGGAGGCAGTTGAGTTAAATTTATGACGCGAGGATACTTGTCGAACATTACTGTGAGAATTTCAACAATTGCCCACTCGCTGTCCGGATTATCACGCAGATTTTCAATGTCAAAGAGGTCGATTGGTTTCCGGAATTCAACTGATAATCGACGACGCTTGAGACGCTGTAGATTCTCATCAACCGAGCTTGATTCCAGGGTTCGGTAAGTAGGGTCTTCGAGCAGTTGTTTGAAGATTTCACAGCTCAGTCGTGCCAATACCGGTGAGGTAACGACGTTTTTTATGTCTTTGGAAATAGTAGCGTAGATAAACATCATTATACGTCTCCATTCCGACCAATCGTGCGCGTAGGCAGACTCCTGGCCCTCGGTAGCTCCGCCAGGATGATGCAGCATCACAAAAAGCAGGAGTAATTTGTACTTTGTCGTGTCATCCTCTGTTGCGGGCATGCGAAGGACAATTTTTTCGGAAAATTCGCACAGAGAGCGACGACATTCAGTTGCCATTTGCTCGCACACTGTGTATATCAGTGCATAAACGTCCTTTGAAGGCACCACGGATTTAATCGAGTCCTCGAACACATTCTCTGCAATTAGGAAAACAAATATTACAATCGGGTCGGTGCGATATAGGACTGGGAATAAAAACTTACGTAGAAAAGGCAGCATCGATTTGATGTCATCGAGCAGTTGAGATTGTAAATAACTGTGGTGAACCATTTTTTGCACAGTTTTTACAATTATGTGCTTGTCAATGTCGGGCTGAGTGTAAATGTTGATGCAGAGCTTTAATAATTTTCTCCACTGACTGAGTTTCATTGTCACGCGATACAGTCGAATTGCCAGCACATAATCCATAAAAATTTTCATGTATACAACGTGAATATTTTTGTAGGACTCGTCTTCCAGAAATTCGAATAAACTTGAAACTAAGGTATTGCAATCCAAGTAAACAGCGGCCGGGGAACTTGCATAACGAACAATATTTGACAGTAATGTGCAACATGTTCCTTGCAACTGATACACAGTTTTGGCACTTTTTGTCGACGAACACTTAGTCTCCTGCAGAGTATTAATATATTAAATTTGATTACCGACGAATGGATTGAAATATTTTATATAGTACCTCTCTGATTAATTGATGGGACTTGATAAATAAGTTATGCCAAGTGACTTTGTCAGGTTCTTTGAGATTTTCTGCATCACAATTTTCAGTAATTTCATCTCGGGCTTCTTCAGTTTCAAGAATATCAATCAAGTTTTGAAGAAATTCCTGCGATATTCGAGTGAAAGGATTTATTTTATTACTGCAGAAAAATAAAAATTGCTTTGAAAAACTTACTTTCTTTTCTTTTACTTTTTTCGTATCAGCATTACGGAGAATGCGAGATAAACTGTCCAAGTAAGATGGCATTTTCGAGTTTTTTAATTCTAATCAATTTCAAAAATGCATCTACTTTACATTATAGCAATATCGTGCAAATTCTATTGTATGTACTCAAGGTTATGTTTATATGTGCATGCATTGTTCGTCGACATTGCGGCGAGCGGCACGAGGCATGATATATACAGAGTGGGGAGAATTTCCTGGAATTTGGGCTCATCAGGTAATGCACCAATGCATGTACATCAGAGCTTCCTACAAGAACTGTGCTTCAGAATTTTCTCTGATTATCAAACTTTAATAAATTAACAAATAAAGTTGTTAAAACGACAAAAATCGCATTATTTCCGTCTTTTTTTGAGGCGGACAAAATTCGGATACTTGCTTATAAAATCTGTCCTATCTGATACATATTTTGATGTATTATTGTTAGTTATATTCATAAAAACAATTTTACCGAGCTCAAATTGCGAAAAAATTTTTTTTTTTCAATTGATGAAATTTGCAATTGATATATGAGTAATAATCTACGATTTCAGGTAGTTCATAATGGTCTAGACGGTTAAATGCTCGCGTGCGACACACAACGGCGCGGGTTCGAGTCCCAGATCTCGAAATTTTTTTTTCTTTTAAATTAAAATTGTTTATCTTATTCTGCGTTTTTTATATGATTCAACAGTTAGTTTAGGTTATTTAATGCTTAAATAGCAATAAAAAATGTTTTTCTTGAAAATTTAGTTTTTTGAAAATTGTGGCTATGGATTGATAGTTACAGAAAATTTAATTAAATCTTTTTCATAGGAAATTAAATTTCCCACAATTTATGTGGAATACAATTGCGTGATATCTTGAGTATTTACCAAATTATCACAAAAAAACTAAAATTGATTTGGCTTTTTCAACGATAACTCGATAAACAAAGGAGATATCGAAAAATATTATTCTTAATAAATTGTTGAACATTAAATTTTCTACAAAAAATATCCTGAAAATTTTTCTGTAACTATCATACTTTAGCCAGAAATCGCAAAAAACAGAATTGAAAGATGAGAAGGGGGGACCCTTTTCGTTTTTTCGAAAATTTATTTCACAGTAGAGCATTGAGGAGTTGCTTAAAAAATAGCAAATCAATTATTATGCAAGATCCGGTGTAAAAAACTGCATAAAAATGCATTCTTCCCGTGTTTTTTGAGGAAAAACGAAAATTTTTGAACATGTGGCGCCATCTAGCAGTCGGCGCTTCGAACTAATTTAGCAAATATTGTGTTTTTTCGTTTTTCGTCGATATCTCGCGAAATATGAGAGATACCGAAAAACGTTGCTCGATATAAATTATTAAGCATTCAATTTACTACAAATTATGTTCAATAAAATTTTCTGTAACTCATCATCCGTAGCCAGAAAATTCAAAAAACTGAATTTGAGAAATTATTTTTTTTCTCGTGATTAATGGCGGTTAATTAGTCTAATTGTTAATTGTATATGATTAAAAGTTGTTTAAGCCATGAAATTCACGTTATTTTAGTGTTTTTTCGACGCTAAAAAAATCTGACTTTTTTTAAAACACTAAAATAACGCTCATTTCATCGATTAAACAGCTTTTTATCATATGTAATTAATAATCCAACTAATTAACTGCCTTTAATCATGAGAAAAAAACATTTTCCGAAATTCAGTTTTTTTGATTTTCCGGCTACGGATGAAGAGTTACAGACAATTTTATTAAACATAATTTGTAGTAAATTTAATTTTAAATAATTTAGAAAGAATAACATTTTTCGATATCTCCCTTATTTCGCGAGATATCGGGGGAAAACGAAAAATCATGTTTTCCGACCGCAGCGCCACCCCGCGGTAAATTCCAGAACTAAATTTTCCATGAAAAATTCGTCAATTTGCCTGAGAAAATTAGTTCCGCAATTTGCCGCGGGGTGGCGCTGCGGTCGCAAATCGTGAATTTTCGTTTTTCGTCGATATCTCGCGAAATAAAGGAGATATCGCAAAATGTTACTCTTTATAAAATATTCAGAATTAAATTTTCTACAAATTGTGTTCGAAAAAATTTTCTGTAGCTCTTCATCTGTAGCCGGAAAATCCAAAAAACTGAATTTGAAAAAATGTTTTTTTTCTCGTGATTAATGGCAGTCAATTAGCCTAATCGTTAATTATATACAATAATAAGCTATTAAAGCCACAAAATAAGCGTTATTTTGGTGTTTTTTTGACGCTAAAAAAATCTGAACTTTTTTAAAACACTAAAATAACGCTAATTTCATGGATTAAATAATTTATTATTGTATATTATCAATAATTAGACTAATTAACTGCCTTTAATCACAAGAAAAA
Organism: Macrocentrus cingulum; assembly: GCA_002156465.1. Classification (NCBI taxonomy): domain Eukaryota; kingdom Metazoa; phylum Arthropoda; class Insecta; order Hymenoptera; family Braconidae; genus Macrocentrus; species Macrocentrus cingulum. Next base: position 3,729 of record MVJL01000918.1, on the reverse strand, counting down.
AAATATTTTTTCAAATTCGGTTTTTTGGATTTTCTGGCTACAGATTAAGAGCTACAGAAAATCGTATAGGACATAATTTGTAGGGAATTTAATTTCCGATAATTTATAAAGAGTAATATTTTCCTATATCTCCCTTATTTCGCGAGATATCAAGGAAAAACGAAAAATCACGATTTCCGACCGCAGCGCCACCTCGTGGTAAATTGCAGAACTAAATTTTCTATGAAAAATTCGTCAATTTGCCTGAGAAAATTAGTTCGGCAATTTACCACGGGGCGGCGCTGCGGTCGCAAATCGTGATTTTTCGTTTTTCCGCGATATCTCGCGAAATAAGGCAGATATCGAAAAACGATGCTCTATATAAATTCTTGCAAATTAAATTTTCTACAAATTATATTGAATAAAATTTTCTGTAGCTCTTAATCTGTAGCCGCAAAATGCAAAAAACTAAATTTCGGAAAATGTTTTTTTTCTCGTGATTAAAGGCTTCTTCTTGGTGTAGTTATTAATTATATACAATAATAAGTTGTTTAATCCATGAAATTAGCGTTATTTTAGTGTTTTAAAAAAGTTCAGATTTTTTTAGCGTCGAAAAAACACTAAAATAACGCTTATTTCGTGGCTTAAATAACTGTTTACAGTATGTCATTAACAATTAGACTAATTAACTGCCATTAATCACGAAAAAAAAAACATTTTCCGAAATTTAGTTTTTTGCGTTTTCTGGCTACGGATTAAGAGCTACAGAAAATTTTATCTAACATAATTTGTAGGAAATTTAATTTGCAATAATTTATATAGAGTAACATTTTGCGATATCTCCCTTATTTCGCGAGATATCGAGGAAAAACGAAAAATCACGATTTGCGACCGCAGCGCCACCTCGCGGCAAATTGCAGAACTAATTTTTTCAGGAAAAATTCGTCAATTTGCTTGAAAAAATTAGTTCCGCAATTTACCGCGAGGCGGCGCTGCGGTCGCAAATCGTGATTTTTCGTTTTTCCTCGATATCTCGCGAAATAAGGGAGATATCGCAAAATGTTACTCTATATAAATTATTGCAAATTAAATTTCCTACAAATTATGTTGAATAAAATTTTCTGTAGCTCTTAATCTGTAGCCGGAAAATGCAAAAAACTGAATTTCGGAAAATGTTTTTTTTCTCGTGATTAAAGGCTTCTTCTTGGTGTAGTTATTAATTATATACAATAATAAGTTGTTTAATCCATGAAATTAGCGTTATTTTAGTGTTTTAAAAAAGTTAAGATTTTTTTAGCGTCGGAAAAACACTAAAATAACGCTAATTTCGTGGCTTAAACAACTGATTATAGTATGTAATTAACAATTAGACTAATTAACTGCCATTAATCACGAGAAAAAAAACATTTTCCGAAATTCAGTTTTTTTGATTTTCCGGCTACGGATGAAGAGTTACAGACAATTTTATTAAACATAATTTGTAGTAAATTTAATTTTAAATAATTTATAAGGAGTAACATTTTTCGATATCTCCCTTATTTCGCGAGATATCGCGGAAAAACGAAAAATCACGATTTGCGACCGCAGCGCCGCCCCGTGGTAAATTGCCGAACTAATTTTCTCAGGCAAATTGACGAATTTTTCATAGAAAATTTAGTTCTGCAATTTACCACGAGGTGGCGCTGCGGTCGGAAATCGTGATTTTTCGTTTTTCCTTGATATCTCGCGAAATAAGGGAGATATAGGAAAATATTACTCTTTATAAATTATCGGAAATTAAATTCCCTACAAATTATGTCCTATACGATTTTCTGTAGCTCTTAATCTGTAGCCAGAAAATCCAAAAAACCGAATTTGAAAAAATATTTTTTTTCTTGTGATTAAAGGCAGTTAATTAGTCTAATTATTGATAATATACAATAATAAATTATTTAATCCATGAAATTAGCGTTATTTTAGTGTTTTAAAAAAGTTCAGATTTTTTTAGCGTCAAAAAAACACCAAAATAACGCTTATTTTGTGGCTTTAATAGCTTATTATTGTATATAATTAACGATTAGGCTAATTGACTGCCATTAATCACGAGAAAAAAAACATTTTTTCAAATTCAGTTTTTTGGATTTTCCGGCTACAGATGAAGAGCTACAGAAAATTTTTTCGAACACAATTTGTAGAAAATTTAATTCTGAATATTTTATAAAGAGTAACATTTTGCGATATCTCCTTTATTTCGCGAGATATCGACGAAAAACGAAAATTCACGATTTGCGACCGTTCTGAATATTTTATAAAGAGTAACATTTTGCGATATCTCCTTTATTTCGCGAGATATCGACGAAAAACGAAAATTCACGATTTGCGACCGCAGCGCCACCCCGCGGCAAATTGCGGAACTAATTTTCTCAGGCAAATTGACGAATTTTTCATGGAAAATTTAGTTCTGGAATTGCGGCAAATTGCGGAACTAATTTTCTCAGGCAAATTGACGAATTTTTCATGGAAAATTTAGTTCTGGAATTTACCGCGGGGTGGCGCTGCGGTCGGAAAACATGATTTTTCGTTTTCCCCCGATATCTCGCGAAATAAGGGAGATATCGAAAAATGTTATTCTTTCTAAATTATTTAAAATTAAATTTACTACAAATTATGTTTAATAAAATTGTCTGTAACTCTTCATCCGTAGCCGGAAAATCAAAAAAACTGAATTTCGGAAAATGTTTTTTTTCTCATGATTAAAGGCAGTTAATTAGTTGGATTATTAATTACATATGATAAAAAGCTGTTTAATCGATGAAATGAGCGTTATTTTAGTGTTTTAAAAAAAGTCAGATTTTTTTAGCGTCGAAAAAACACTAAAATAACGTGAATTTCATGGCTTAAACAACTTTTAATCATATACAATTAACAATTAGACTAATTAACCGCCATTAATCACGAGAAAAAAAATAATTTCTCAAATTCAGTTTTTTGAATTTTCTGGCTACGGATGATGAGTTACAGAAAATTTTATTGAACATAATTTGTAGTAAATTGAATGCTTAATAATTTATATCGAGCAACGTTTTTCGGTATCTCTCATATTTCGCGAGATATCGACGAAAAACGAAAAAACACAATATTTGCTAAATTAGTTCGAAGCGCCGACTGCTAGATGGCGCCACATGTTCAAAAATTTTCGTTTTTCCTCAAAAAACACGGGAAGAATGCATTTTTATGCAGTTTTTTACACCGGATCTTGCATAATAATTGATTTGCTATTTTTTAAGCAACTCCTCAATGCTCTACTGTGAAATAAATTTTCGAAAAAACGAAAAGGGTCCCCCCTTCTCATCTTTCAATTCTGTTTTTTGCGATTTCTGGCTAAAGTATGATAGTTACAGAAAAATTTTCAGGATATTTTTTGTAGAAAATTTAATGTTCAACAATTTATTAAGAATAATATTTTTCGATATCTCCTTTGTTTATCGAGTTATCGTTGAAAAAGCCAAATCAATTTTAGTTTTTTTGTGATAATTTGGTAAATACTCAAGATATCACGCAATTGTATTCCACATAAATTGTGGGAAATTTAATTTCCTATGAAAAAGATTTAATTAAATTTTCTGTAACTATCAATCCATAGCCACAATTTTCAAAAAACTAAATTTTCAAGAAAAACATTTTTTATTGCTATTTAAGCATTAAATAACCTAAACTAACTGTTGAATCATATAAAAAACGCAGAATAAGATAAACAATTTTAATTTGAAA
>MVJL01000913.1:0-60778 GCA_002156465.1 Macrocentrus cingulum | reverse complement strand
TGTTATATGCTGTGTAAATAAAAATATTAAAAATTTCAATAATACGACCAGTGTTGTTTATTTTTTGTTTAATTTAGAGTATTTTCTTATTATTTAATTCATTTTTCTGAAAAAAAAAAAAAATTAAAAAAAAAAATTTTTACTCCGTAGGGGGGTAATTTTTATCTTTACTTTCAAATCACAGTTCCGTGTTTTTTTCCCTGTTGAGAGGGGTAAATATTAATGCGCCGGTCTGGGTACGAAAGAATGAGAATCATTTTTACCTTACTGGGGGTGTAAATTTATCTATGTTCAATACTCAAAAATCTTCTCAGCGATATTTACCTCCGTGACAAGTATATTTTTACACCCCCAAGGTGTAAAAAGTTCATCTATGTCAAAACGTCCCAGGTTTACTCGTAATTTGAGGAATTTTTACCCCCCTATCCGGGGTGATAATTACTCAAAATGTCTTTCAGTGTAGTTGCGCATGAACTTGGCGCGAGACTCTACCGAGTCTCTTGATGAGATTTTTAAACCCTGTTACAATCGACGCCACTAGAAAATGCTCATTTTTGAAATTCAACAAACAGGCGCGCGAAGCTGGTTTAAAACTCTAAAAATATATAATTCCCACAATTACGTTATTAATAATTAATTTAATTAATTATTACAAAATTTGGCCTTTACTATAGGTAAATATTTCACATATTTTTGCAAAAGTGCATAAACTTGAAGTCTATTTTTTTTACAGCGAAGCTGTATTTTTGAGAAATATACTTTTAGCGATAATTATTCTTTATTTAACTCATTTTTTTTTTTTTTAGTAATTTCTTCAAGCTCATAAACCGTTATTTAATATCATAAACAAAAAGTGTAAAATCAGAAATGGGACTCGTAACAAACTTGCACGCTGTCAAAAAATTGCCACATTTACGCACTTGCCACCCAATATGCTATTATAGCTTAGAAAATAGTAAAATTAATGAATACGGTAAATAAATGAGTTACACATTAAAAAATAATTAAAATCATGATGATCAAGTAAATAACATCGAGAAAATGGGGAAAAAATTAAATATTATAATTTTTAAGGATAAATTATCTCTATATTCACATATATATACTATTCGACTTACATATACACACTTTAACACGACTATTTTCCCAAGGAGTTTCCAAACTTTAAATCACCCTGAGCTTTTCAAGTGATAAGACGCGTTTCTGTCTAGAACTTTTGTATATGGTTACAGCTCGGCCATAATTAGCAAACTTCCACGCGAACAATCTATAAAGGATGTTTCTATGACTATAATAAAAATAATAAACATATAAACAAGAAATTCCTCAACTTTTCTATGTTTACACCAGAAATAAAAAAATTTTTTTTACTGAAAAAAAAACTTTATTCACTATAAAAAAAATTATAATTAATTATATTATGTAATTTTTTTGGCAAAGTTTTATGATATTTTTTTTTCAGTCATGAAAAAAAGGATTTTTTTTCGGTGAAAATTCAAGGTAACCAGCTTTGCACTGGTTACCTCATTTTGCCTAGTTCTTACTGTGTATACACCTCTGTGCATACTTGAACAAAAGCCGCTTTACCGCAATACCGTTTGAAGTATCTACCATTGGGCGAATGAAAAGTGTCTAAAGTGTGAGTTACACACTCAGATTGAAGGTTTTTCACTGAAAAGAGATTCACATTACAGCTCATACAACCTCTCACGCGATCGGCTGCACACGCTGCAAGCTTTTAAGAGGCCGCCTATATATATATAGTAAAGCCTCTGAGTGTGCTTCGATGCAAGAAAAAGCTTCTTTGTACTCACTTCCTCAATTGTATTTCGTTTCTGATACAATAATCCAGCCGCAATGCTTTTTTAATGCCGCTATGTGTGTGATCGCTCACAAGCATCTCCACTTTCAAGTTAAATCATTAAAACTGATGATTCAAAAAGAATTTACTATAGAGAAAAAGTAGGACAAAACGAGGTATTTGAGATAATACTCATTTTTTAAAATCAAAAGTATAATAATTAAAGTAAAGTTTAATTTTCAATTGCTGTTGACGCAATTTAAAAAAATTTTGCACTTTTTACCTCATATTTCCTTATATATAAATGGAATTTCCGAATTTTTTTTCCAACTTAATATAAAACACATGATTGTACAAGAAATTACAAATATTTTTATTTAGTTATAAATAATTAATTTAAATTAATTTACAATAATAATCATGATACTGCCGAGCGAAATGTGAAATAAAACTGAATTTATGACGGTACTTGATCCAAAAAAAAATAATTCTTCATCAAATGAAGTCACATATTTTTCTTAGATGTATATTACACCAATTTCTCTCGATATTTTCAACATTAATTTGTAAATTTTTAATAATAAAGGGGAAAAAAATTAGAAGATCTCTCAGTGGAAGTTATGCAATATTTTTATAATGAGAAAAAACGTGAAAATTCGATTTTACCGATGTAAATTTCGGTCTTAATTAAAAATTCAAATAAATTAATTATGCTTGGAATTAACAAAAAAGCTACGGCCGATGCGAGCTTTTTAAATTATATTCAATTACGTAAATTATGAATTAAACCCTTTTAAATTCAGATTATTATATTAATTTATTTTTTCCAGATTTTTCATTCGTCTGTAGTTTGTTTCATTTGAGCATTTCATTATACATATAGTCCTTGGCTTACCAAAGACTATATAATGAAATGATCCAATATAATTTTTTTTTTCAACATTGAAAGTTTATTCAAGTAGAAAGTAGATCGTTTTAGATTATGATTACTTGAATTAAATCCCGTCAACAAAGCTACAAAAATCGATTTTTTTTTGGAACCCATAACATAATCTACACTTTTGGTCGGAGTCGACTAATACACGTAATAGAATCCTCCAAAAATACAGCTTCGCTGTAAAAAAATAGGCGCCAAGTTTATGCGCTTCTACAAAAATATGTGAAATCGTTAAATTAATAACCAAGTTCAGTAGTTCTCATGAATTTTATTAATAAATAGTGAAATAATTTTAAAAACTAGAAATTTTGAGAGTTATAAAGCAGCTTTTCGCGCCTTTATGTTAAATTTACGACGTTAAAGGGGCGCCAAGCAGTTTTATAACTCTCAAAATTTCTAGTTTTTAAAATTATTTTACTATTTATTAAAAAAATTCATGAGAACTACTGAACTTGGTTATTAATTTAAGGATTTCACATATTTTTGTAGAAGCGCATGAACTTGGCGTCTATTTTTTTACAGCGAAGCTGTATTTTTGGAGGATTCCACATATTTTTTTCAAAATTATCGGATGATAATATAAAACTTTTCGATCCCTACACTGCGAAAACCGGAAGAAAACGACCTCACCTCTTCTTCGACGCTGCAATAATCGATGTATTACTTCCCCTAGAGTCCATTACACAACCTAATACCGTTTACAACTCGACACAACTTAAAATGTTAGTTGGATATAAACAAAGTAACATGCTGTGTATATCTTACAAATATACGATATTGTGTATTTTTTTATCAACCAATCACAACGCGTGAATTACTGTCTAAATTCATTTCAGCTGTTTTTTTGCAATGAACCAATTGAGGCGCGAGAAAATTTCAAACAACCAAACAGCAAAATGTCCAATTCCCCTAGATAAAAATCGGATTTGTCCCAAAAATCGGGGAAACATTCGTCGCTAAGGAATTATTTTCCTTAATACTGCACCGAATCCAATAAATTTAGGCCCGATGGAAAGAGCATCATCGACTTTATATATGTATCTAAGGCGAAATTAGGAGTAAAAAAATTATTTTCCGAGATATTACAGATTAAAAATTAAAGCATTCGAAAATCCTAATTTTTCCTGAAAAGTTACTCAGTTGTCTCGTGTGAACGTAGTTGCGCATGAACTTGGCGCGAGACTCTACCGAGTTTCATGATGCTCGAATAATCATTTTTTTTTACTATTACTGTCGTTGTATTTAATTAATCAAAAGATAATCATCGGGGATATTTGGAATAATTATATTTTAAACAAAGCCTTGAAGGCAATTATTTCGGATTTTATATAAGATAACCTAAAATTTTGGTCGTGGCCGACCACTAGCGCATTTACCCTACCCACTGTCGAAATTAATCAAGTAACTAACCGTGAAATTAATAAAAAAAATTCCAACTAAAAGCAGACAAAAATAACTTGGTATTATTTTTTAAACGTAATTGTTTAAATATTCCTATTTTATCATTTTAATTGTCCTTCATCTTATCAACGCTCTAAATCAATGGAAATCCAACGAGAGGACATGTATAAAAGAATTCTGAATGCCTAATAATAATAATAAGAAAACAAGTTCTTAAATAACAAGCGTTTTCGCCTGATGAATACAATGATAAATTGCGGCAGAATAAAGTGGCACGCGCCTCACAGCGTGGCCGCAGCGAGCCGGAAACCAGGCCCGAGTAGTACACGCTGCAGATCGCGATGCTCACGTGACTGGGGGGGCTTGACCCATAATTGCTTGGATATGCCTGGGTGATCTCAACTGCTGTAGCGCAATAACCACCGCTTATGACTGCTGGGTCAATAGTGCAAGGTGTAATGCAGTCTCGTCGTATGTCTCGGCAGAGAGCAGACGATTTAGCACCGGTGTACGACCGGCAAATCCGTTGCGACAAGGAACGGAGCTCGTAATCCCCACATGCGAGGTGACACGCAGCGATTATGCAATCGACGCCGACGAAAGGGAATATACAAGTAAGGACGATAGGTAATGGAGATGAAGGACCGCCTATATTCAGTACAACGTCATAGACACTGACCTTGTGCTCGTACACTGCCAAGCAGCACGATGAAGAAGGTGATTGCCGGGTGATACCTCATCTCACCTCTTCTATCTGCTCCCACTGCACTTTTTCCGTCGTATTTCTTCACTTGAGTCCAATCACTGTCACTGTCCACTCGCGCACACGATTCTGTTCAATTGACTTGTTCACATGGACATTAAAGCACCATTAGAATGCACGACATTCAATTCCTCGGCTGCTAGTGCCCCCGCGTCCAACGCTCATCGCACACCTGAGGCTCGTCGGCTAGCACTGCGTGTCGGAAGCTCTTGCTTGTTTCGCTTCTCCCTCGGCGTCCTGCGTACAACCAAAACAAAACACGGACTATAGAGCACATGACAGTCGAATGGCTTTCAAGCACAGTAGAATTTGTTGCAGACTGAGTTTTTTTTTCAATTGTTGTCGAGTATTTATGTATATATACGTGTATACTGTGCGAGAGTTTGTTAGGCGAATGCGTGATTGAAGAATTAATTGGTGTAGGTTCAGTAATTGGAAATGGGATAATTGGGCACTTTTTCTGCCTCGAAACATAAAATTTTCCAACATTCTAAATATTGAATTAGTACATTGTTCACCGAGGGAGCAAAAGAGGTCATTTCGACAGTGGAAAATTTACTGCCCGAGCCGAAGGCGAGGGCAGGAATTCACGGTCAAAATAACCTCTATCGTTTCTAAATTTTTCTATCGTTTTTTTTTTTTTTCTTTTCGTTTGTAAATTAATCCAAGTGAAAATTTGTTTTGAAAGAAGAATTTTTTTTATTTAATCTTTTCGAGATGCCATTTTTGTTCTTATATCGTTACAATGCTACAATTTCGGAATTGGACAAATTTTTACTCTCAGATAAAAATTTTTTTCAAGTCTGAAAGATGTTTTTTGTATAAGTTGATATATAAATTAATTCCGACAATAAATTCGATGTACTTAACATTTTAATTTACATATTAAAGAGTTACGATGGCCATCCCAAAATGAGAAAAATTCAAAACGTTGTATCTCCGATATTAAATCAGTCAGAGGCCTAATTTCGATTTCATTAGATTCAAGTGCTCTGTTGGCTATCCAAAAGTGGTATTATAAAAACTTTTTTGTTAATTCGTTGATTAGAAAATCAATTTTTTAAAATCGAAAAATCAAAAAAGTTCCTGCAAAATAAAAAACTAACCTGTTATTGGTCTGTATTTTCTGCGGCTATATTTCAAGTTTTATTCAATTCGTCCACTTCGTTTACGAAAAATTGGGAATTCAAATATAGCTCTTTATACATAGGCTCTTATGGCGATAGCGGCGTATAATCGCAAGTTCAAGTCACATTTTCTCATAAACCAGGTGGTGAAATGATTTAAAATTTAAACCATACATGCTCGATAATAAGACCATTAATTGACAAAAGTTTCAAATCCATGGAACTTTTTTCATGTTATCATCGAAACTCCTTAATTGATTGGTGTAAGTTGATAAAGAAAATTGATTTAAAACAAAAAAATAAAGTTCGATGGACTAAATTACTTTTTTTTAATAGCTATTTGGGGTTTTGCTTATAGTTTCTATTTCTGTTTACACTAGCTATCAATAAATCAATATAAACGAAGCGTAATTTGAAAATAATGCAAAACTTTGTATCAAGTGAATATAACGTATGAATTCAGCTGTGAAATGCAGCAAAAACAGAAACTGAAAAGTAAATTCTGCGCGTGTAAACGCTCTTGGACTACAAAATTCAGAAACAAAGTTTCGACTCTCACATAAAAGTTCTTCTTGCTTTGGTCTTTTTCATGGTGAATACATGCACATGATGTCGTACACGCCCGTTATTTCATCCGGATTTTCTTTGAGAGTATAAAAAACTTTACCTGCATATACACATTTCACGAGAAAAACCATGTTTCACTATCGACGTCATACTTTATACGTCCAATTCCCTGGTGATTCAACTCACAATGCCTACATAACGATCATTCTCGAGCGGCATGTCCGAAAATGTGGTGGTATATAGAGAATCACGTGTCAACAATACCAACGGTCGATCTCGCGTCATTGCGACCGAATAAAAGGCCATTCTGAAAATAAACCAGTAGCCAAAGACACATAGATACCCAATATAAAGCCGATATTCTAAATTAAAAAGCTGCTGAAATGGTCTGCTAATCCCTCGGGTAAATATTATTTTATTTGTAATGGCAAAAAAATACTTTTTCGTCATAGCGGGGTTTTTGCTCCCTCCTTTTCGGGAGCAAAAACCCAATTTTTTCCTGCTACAACAAAAAATAGTATCTTTACCTCGGGATGCAAAAGAGGCTATTTTGACTGTGAATTCTTGTAAACTTTTCACGGTCGAAATGACCTCTTTTCCTCCCTTGGTGAACAATGTACTAATTTTTTTGTCTGGATTAAAAATATTTATAAAGTATTTTTCTAGGGTAAATGTACTAATTGATGACCAGTTAAGGGAAATTTGGTGATAAATGGTTGCTATTTAAATAATTTTTGGTGTTCAAGCTTCAATGAGCACATAATTATATCATTTGAACATTATGTTTTCGATTTATAATTTTTTTTAACAATTAAAATATAGCAATAACATAAAAATCTAAAGAAATGTCGCGTAAGTAAAAAACACCAGTTAATGACCGGTCATCACCAATTAATGACCGGCCGTGTTCCAGTTAATGACCGCCCGACAAATATTATTAATAAACTGTGCAAAGAAATAAGTTATAAGTTTTTACGCATTGAAATTATTTTAACTAATCGATAATTAACCTAAAGAGTCACTTTATAGGAATAATATAGAGTGAATTTTGTTTGTTTTGACTCAATCATAAACGAGTGTTTGAGGTTAGGTGAACTTGAGCCGGCCATCAACTGGTGAAACACCGTTCGTAATGCACATGTTCCAGTTAATCACCGATTTCGGCTAGTACACGTACTTAATAATTAATTTCCGATTCTTACAACTATCCACTCGTCTGTACAATGATACACGCGTCTTCCGCACAAAATTTGCAATCAATCAGTATTTTTTTTCATTATCTAAAAAAGCCGTATTTTTTTCATTCTGTCGATTGAAGTGCCAGTGATCATTGATTGCTACCTGGTCAGCAACTGGTACAATTACCCTATATTATTTACATATTTTTGAATAATTTTAATTCAAAAATCATCTATTTTGTAAATATTTTTTTATATACTGAAAAAAAAAATAAATTTTCGTGCTTTTTTCCATGGGGGAATATTTACGGTTCTTTTTCTACGTGAAAAGGAATAAGAAACATAAAAAGTCTTTTGCTGTAAACTATTTTTTTTTCTCGTTGATGTAAGTCAAAATTTTATAAAATGATTGTTTTTTCTGATATCGATTTGACTGAAAACAGATATTATCAAATATTATATTTAGTTTTGTTATAACCTCCACGAACTCGAGCGTTTTTTGTTCCTTCGAAAAGGGCAGACATTCTCACAGTGATCGCGAGATCATCATGATGTAGATAGTTGAACTCTACGTCGCTCGATGAAAAGGTAAATCGACTTTTTTTAGACGGTTTTATCGCCAATGATTGATGAACTCGGACATGCATTCTCCCCTATATACGCGTTTTCTATAATGGTTACGTCAGTCCCTCAAATGAATACAACTCGATATATCTAGATATATCTATCTGTGTCTACACGATTCCAGGGAATACCGGAACTGCTTACAAGAGCTCTTACACGACAGTATATGGTACTCTGCAGTTAGTTATCAGTATCCGACCTGCCTCGCTACAAGTTGCGCTCGAGTAAACGTCACTTTTGTTATGTCATCCTGATGTTGCACTCTTTTTCCATCCTCGCAATGTAATTGAATAAAAAATTATGATTCATTGCTTTCATAAAGCTTTTAAATAACTATAAAAGCCTCTTGAAAAAATAATTGTAAAAATTTTTATGAAGAATTTTTTAATTTGCATAATTTGTGGTAATTTCTTTTTAATAATCGATAAAACGTAGTTTGATAAATTCAGTAAAAATTTTCCACAAAAAATACTATGTACTCTTGTTAAATGTTAATGAATTATAGTCAATTTTTAATACTTGAATTTTTGTGCTCACAAAACAAAAAACGATAAAGTATTTTTTTTTTTTTTTGGCGAAAAAAAAAATGTTAAAGCTTGATAAAAAAAAAATGAAATTCTAAGCGATTTATGGCTGTGAGTGGGCAGTAGTAGTAAGTGTGAGAATAATAAAAAAATGAGCAAATAATAACTATATACGTTGCTGACCGCGATAGAGACATTTCGAGAGCGCGCGCGAGAACTCGCGCGTTCGGAAAACGAGGTGCTATACCCGGTCGCGGCCAATCGGCGTGCTAATGCGACGCTCGCAGTCCCGGGGGTTATCGTTCGATGCTCGTGTTGCATTTGTGGTATGAGTTCGAGCTGAAAACTTCACCCCTGGATTATAGAGCAACAAAGTACACCGAGAAAAAAATTACTACTCTAAATTTTTCAATAACGTAAATACTAAGATGCCTTAAAAATGGACTATTTCTGTTTTTTTGGGTCTTATATCAAAAAAATATGGTTTATCGTATTTTAAAAACCTTTTAAAAAAATTCAGCTCGATATAAGAATTTTTAAAGGTTGCTGACAAATTTTGAAATCTATAAAAATGATCAAAATATGATTGTAAATAATTTTTTTTCTTCTTTTTTTGCACGACCTTTTGTGAATATCAACATTAAAATGTTGGATATGTATATTTTCTGTGTTAAAATTTATTTACAATCACTTTTTTACAATTTTTTCGAGATTTCAAAATTCGTGAGTGACCTCTAAAAATGTTTGTATCGGGCCAATTTTTTTTTTAGAGAGTTCTTAGAATATGGAATTTTTTTTTTTTTTCTTGATACGAAATCCGAAAAACAAAAATAGTCAATTTTTTTGAGGCATCCTAATAGATTCATTTAAAAATGAGGAAAAAAAAATTACTTTCATCTTTCTGATACACAAATGGAAAACAAATTTTTGAAAAATCTCAGGTATCCAACTAATTTAAAATAACATTTTTTTTTTGTCTTGTTGAACGACTTTAAACAGATGGTACTACACCCAGTGACACACATTTCCAGTCGCAACAAACGAATAATGCACGACCTAGGTGTTATTTTTTTAATGATTTCAAAATATTCTGTATGATACTGGCCATAAAAAACTGATTTTTATGATACAAAATTTTTTCATTTTTTTTCCTATTTAATGTTTTTTGTAACAAAAAAAAAGGATTCAAAAATTTGCGACAAGTCGTGCAACTATTTTTACAATTTAAATAAAAAAAAAAAAAATTTATCACCTGACTCTCGATTGCGGATATTTTCTTGGATATTTGTACAATCATTAAAAAAAATTTTTCTAATCACAAAGTAAATATAACTCAATATTTGCACTGCAATAGAGTAAATAAGAAAAGTTATTTCACACTTTTACTACTGATCCTTCCGTTCGATACTATTTATTAATATGTTTTCCAGCCGAGAAAAAAAAACGCAACGAATAGGTACACCATAAAATCTAAAAAAAAAAAAAAGAACGCAAAAACAGGAGTCGATAGTTGATAGCTAATACTGCAGAAAAGCCCAAGGGAACATCATCATCGCGTCGGCACATCCGCATCAGCCCCTACATTTACACACGTAGAAAGCACTCGCGTAACTGCTGCAGGCGGGTCATAAAAAACTGCCGAAAAGTGTGCAAAACTTGAAATGTCCATTATAGAGACATTTCGCGTGAAAAAAATCATAAAAAAAAAATTTCATGTCATCGGTGAGAATGAAATCGATAAATTCACCATGCACGTCGCAACTATATCGGCTACGATTTTTGAAGTGAGTTATCCAACACGGTAGCAACGTCACGTAGAAAATTGGGCCATTCGTCCGAGGATGCCGAGAGTCTCGATGAAAAATCACGCCAAGCCGTATACCGGCGGGAGTCATACAGTCGAGTGGCAGCAAAGAGGGCAGAAGAGAGCGAGAAAACGAAAGGTAAAAAGGGTTGCACTGGATTTTTAGTAGCCAACAGTCTAACAACAAATCTTACTGTACCTATATACACACATATAATATATACATATATATGCTTAGTCCTCTTTGATGTTGGTTATTTCAATTCGGCTATCCAATCAAGTCAAGATACAACGTACAGAAAAACTCGTTTCACACTTTATTTTATCGTAATAATTTTTATCTATCAATTAATTAATTTTATTTATATTTTTCATATTTATAAATCACTATTTTTAACACCACTAACAATTTAAAAATTTTTATCAACGCGCAAAAACTGTCACGCAATTTTTCATTTTTTTTTGTTTTTTTTTTTCACTTCAATGGTTCATTAGTTGCGCAATTTTTTTATAACTCGTCAATAATTTTTTTTTTTTCGTTCACTAAATTTAAATTATTTTTTTTTAGTTGAAAAAATTGTCAAACTATTTATTTATTTTTTAATTTTTCACGCGCCGGTCGCGTTCACAAGAGATGCTCGGTAAGGAAGCGCGTACGCTCGCAACGATCGCGGGTTCGATACTGGCGCGCTGAGAACACCCGGACACATAGTTCTCTGCGGTCCCGAGCAGCGTCGCGACGCCTGCCGCCCCCCACCCGGCTGCGCGATCGCGTCAGGCCTCGACCCTCGCGGTGACTCCCTTGCTTGTTGAGATCACAGTGACCAATTGATGATAAACCCAAACGTAAAAATCAATTGATCGTATTTTTTTTTATTCCGAAGTATATGTTAACGGTTTAAATGAATTAATAGTTTATTTTTACTATTGTGCTGCTAAGCCGATTATTATTTTCGTAGGTATATTTGAGTTTCTGATTTTTCGCACTGACAGCTATAATGGCGCGGGTGAAAAAGCTGACGAGACGAGAATGAAAGGCGTTTGTTTCATCTAAAAAAACCAAGGGAGAAGGTGCAAACGAGAGCGTGGCGGGGGGTCACGTGAAAACAATATTTACAAGGAATATGATGAATCAAGCGTATACGTAAGCACACGAGGGAGCGTGCGACGTATATTTTCATTAACGGGTATCAACCCCATGGTTTCCCTCGGGCACGTCGTCAGGCGTCCCTCTCCGGTCGTATATAGCACGCGCGCCGAGTACAGTCTGGCAAATAAATCCGCAGGCAGCTCGAAATATGAATGTATGGAGTATTATCACATTCACTGGAAAAAAATATTCATCAAATCAGGTAAAGTATTTATGGATGATAAAATTTTAGAGATATCTAACTTTTGTATTTTTTTGTTTTGATATAGCTCTTAAGGAGTTACGATGGCTATCTAAAAATGAGAGAAATTCAAAACGCTGTATCTCCGATGTTAAATCAGTCAGAGGCCCAATTTTGATTTCATTAGATTCAAGTGCCCTATTGGCTATCCATATGTTAAATCAGTCAGAGGCCCAATTTTGATTTCATTAGATTCAAGTGCCCTATTGGCTATCCAAAAGTGGTATTATAAAAACTTTTTTGTTAATTCGCTGATTAGAAAATCAATTTTCAAAAATCGAAAAATCAAAAAAGTTCCAGCAAAACAAAAAACTAACCATTTATTGCTCTGTATTTTCTGCAGCTATATTTCAAGTTTTATTCAATTCGTCCACTTCGTTTACGAAAAATTGGGAATTCAAATATAGCTCTTTATACATAGGCTCTTATGGCGATAGCAGCGTATAATCGCAAGTTCACGTCACATTTTCTCATAAACCAGGTGGTGAAATGATTTAAAATTTAAACCATACATGCTCGATCATAAGACCATTAATTGACAAAAGTTTCAAATTGTGGTGAAATGATTTAAAATTTAAACCATACATGCTCGATCATAAGACCATTAATTGACAAAAGTTTCAAATCCATGGAACTTTTTTCATGTCGTCATCGAAACTTCTTAAGAAGATTGTTGCAGTATCTACAGTAAGATATAGGGATGATTTACATCTTAAAAACAAAATAACGACAATGGAATGAAAAATTAACTGTTGAAACTTGATAAAATTCCAAGTATTTTTGTTATTAACAATTGAGTCAACCTTCAGTGTAGAAACGGAAATATTTCAGTTTCAATTTTTCAAGAATTTCATGCTGTGTATATCGCGGATGTTCGGATTCTTCAACGCTTTATATAAGCTGTAGGTACTATATACAATCAAATACATTAAAATTTTGCATGCTTGATCTAAATACTACTCTTTATATCATGTATGAATTTCAGTTGGATATCTTAACTTCGAGTTACAGCAAGAACCTCCTTAAATTGCCACCTAAAAAATTTGCAGACAAAAAATGCAGTTATTGCAATTATAAAAAAAATCGAATTTTATAATGAGCATAAAATGGAGAACAATCACTATGAACACTTACTTTTCTTCCGGTGACCCGGAAAATGACAAAACCCTATGTGAGATCAAAAAATCATTTGCAACTTGCTCTACTGATGTGACGTATTGATATATTTGATAGATGACGATTGATTTCTTATAAATATTCAAAAATATGCGTTTATAGTTAGATATTATGGTGAATCGATTTATTAACAATAAATCTTGCGATAATCAGTAAAAAATAGTTGGTTTTTTTACACAAAGAGCCATTTTTCAATTTTTAAGATTGATTTATTAACTGTTAATGAATCGATGTTTGTTGCAGTATGAGCTATCTGTAAGTGTAATCTCTTTAAAAAAAAAACCGATTTTAAAAGTTTTTTTTTTCTCAACTGGGGGTAAAAGGGTCAGCTAATCATTTTTTATAACAATAGCAATCGCCGATTTTAATATTTTAAATTTTTATTTCAATAATAGGCTAAAAGAGCTATAAATAATTATTTTAGTTTATAAATAATTATTATTATAAATTTTATAATTTTTGTTTAAATAATTATTATTGTAAATAATTATAATAGTTTAAACAAATAACGATTGCGCGCAAACTACGCAGACGAACCATGGTTTTCTTTTTCTTAAAATTATCTATCCTTTTAATTCTAAAAAGTCCAGTAGAGGTTTAAATAACTTTTCGAAAACGTTTTCATTAAGATATCCAACTAATCCAAAATTTCTGAATTATTTGATACAAGCAAATTATCAATGTATTTTCAAGCAGTGATTTATTTATACATATGCTACGTGCTCAATATAAAATTTATTTAATTCTTTTCGCAATCGACATATAGTGATTATCTTGAAATAAATTTGATTGAAAAACCAAAAATCAATCTCTAAATTAGAAAAAAAAAAAACTATTCGTCAAAAAAATTCATTAAATGCTCAAGAGTTGTATCATATTTAATGATAATTTTATCTAATAATTTTGTCATCAATTTTTTCCGTGTGATTGTAACGATAATAAATTTTTTTCGACCACATTGTAAAAATTGTCATTATTTCAAAATAAAATAAATTTTGAGAGTATATATATATATATTGAGTGAAAAAAATCGTAAAACAATTTCATACAGGATTTCCCTCTAATTATCCTGAAAGTTGAATTAAACGGATGACACTCGACGAAAGTAATGAGCAACAATTAAGCGTAATTTTGAACACGAGTGTGTAAAAGAATCATTAATTACCGCAGTGGCCCGACCGATAAATTGTGGGAAAAACTATAGCACTATACTAATTGCATATTTCGGCGCTGCAAGAGGACGCACGAAAATGCCGCGTGGCGGGGGGATGTGTATAGAGTAGAACAACAGACTGTTGTAAATGGCGCTGCGCAGCGTAGTCTACTTGCGACTGTATCGCAGCAACTTTTGTGTTCAAATCTAGCTGCATATACCTACAGCGAAAGCGCCTTGAGCCACACTCTCCCGCCTGCGCAGCTTGAAAACCGAGTGTGCATTGGAATTAGCGTATCCTAATTAACGCACCCTTTTTCCCATTTTAAGCCTCAAGGCTAATGCAATTATATTATGTCGAAATTTCGCACGCTGATACAAGTCGTCATCGTCGCAGACTCCTATTAAAATGATATACTTAATTCAAATGCACCCAAAAATATTTGTAGAGAAAAAGTAATATGCATGAATATTGAAAGAACTTATTTTAATTTTACATATACCTATATGATTTTCCATGCAAAAAAAAAAAAATTCTGGAATATTTTACAAAAATAAAGAAAATCTCGAAATTGACAAAATTTCAATTCGTTGAGATGGTTATGTTCAATGGTTATGTTGACCATAAAAAATAGTCCGATTCAAACATTTTTATAGGTCACTCACGAATTTTAAAATTTCTAAAAATGGTCAAAATGTGATTTTTAAAAATGTCTTTTTCTGTTTTCGCTAACAGCGAATCATTTGACATGAAATCTAAATAACATCTACAATATTTCAATTTAGAAAATTAGTTTTAACGGGTTGTTTACAAATTTCGAAAATTTTTGAAAACATTTTTTTTTCTGTTTTTGCTGTATAGTGAATTATTTTACATCTAATTCAAATAACTTCTATAAACTTTCGATTAAAAATTTTACTTTTTAGACGTCATTTATACGTATTTTCTACATCTACAGTGATATGAATTGACAAAATAGTTGAAATTCATAAATTTTAAAATTATTATAATAAATAATATTATTTTTAATTTTCTATAAAATATCACTAGGGTAACTGTACTAGTTTCTGACCGGGTACCAATTAATGATCACTGGCACTTCAATCGACAGAATAAAAAAATACGGCTTTTTTAGATAATGAAAAAAATACTGATTGATTGCAAATTTTGTGCGGAAGACGCGTGTATCATTGTACAGACGAGTGGATAGTTGTGAGAATCGGAAATTAATTATTAAGTACGTGTACTAGCTGAAATCGGTGATTAACTGGAACATGTGCATTACGAACGGTGTTTCACCAGTTGATGGCCGGCTCAAGTTCACCTAACCTCAAACACTCGTTTATGATTGAGTCAAAACAAACAAAATTCACTCTATATTATTCCTATAAAGTGACTCTTTAGGTTAATTATCGATTAGTTAAAATAATTTCAATGCGTAAAAACTTATAACTTATTTCTTTGCACAGTTTATTAATAATATTTGTCGGGCGGTCATTAACTGGAACACGGCCGGTCATTAATTGGTGATGACCGGTCATTAACTGGTGTTTTTTACTTACGCAACATTTCTTTAGATTTTTATGTTATTGCTATATTTTAATTGTTAAAAAAAATTATAAATCGAAAATATTATGTTCAAATGATATAATTATGTGCTTATTGAGGCTTGAACACCAAAAATTATTTAAATAGCAATCATTTTTCACCAAATTCTCCTTAACCGGTCATCAATTGGTACATTTACCCTACGATAATGCAATTTGAATAAGTTTATTCTCACCATTATTGAAATTTTTAAATGATCAGTACATCATCAAAAATTGAAAAAAAAAATATATATATATATAAATCATCGAAATTATAAATAATTTTTTTCATTTCTAATATTATTAGATTTAAGTTTTTTATTGGCTATTCAAAAGCGATAGTATAAAAACTTTTTTATCAATTCATTGATTAGAAAATCAATTTTTAAATTCAAAAACGTTACATCGTAACAAAAAACAAACGAGTTATATTGCTCTTTTTCTTCTGCAGTTATATATCTCAACTTTTATTTAATTCATTTATTTTCTTTACGAGAAATTATAAAGAATGCACTAAAATTACCATCTAAAACGAGCATCTTTACAGAAGTGCAATTGCATCGCCGAAAGCATTTGATTATACAGCAATACAAAAACATTATTGCGCTATGTGCTATGCAGCACTGCGTATTATATGGTGCAGTAACAATTGTCAGCTATTGCTGCGGCTACAATACGCATTGGTGAATAGCGATAGTATAATTTTATATCAATAAATGTCCAAATAAATGGCAAGAATTTTTTTATACAGCATCAATGCCCCACACGCATTTGTATTCAGTATATAAGGTATATGGATCGATTTGACGGTTGTAAGTATGAATTTATTGGACTTTTATTTATTATATAAATGACAATTTAATCCCACATATTTTCACGGTAGCACCCCAGCTGTAAGAGCTTCTCGACAGCTGCGAAATCACGTGTGTGACTCTTGCTACACCTGCAGAGTCTATATATAAGTGTATTTCATTAATTAATTATGATCATGCACATAATCTATATTCAAAGAATTTTTCCGTAGTTAAACATAGACGTTATTTTCGGATTAAAAAAAAAATGTCAACCTATTTTTAAGGTTTTTCCGGCAAAAATCAATTTGAAATATTGAAATTCATCTTCAATTCTGTATTGGGAAAAATTTAAAATTACTTTTTGCTTCAACTTGTCATGAACTATTGATTAAATTACTGGTTAATGTATTTTTGACTACCCCTATGTAACTGAAATGATTGAAAACTCGATTATATTTATGCATATCTGATTTTTTTTTGTATATAAAAATAATTCAATTTTTCATATGTTTATTATGTATTCATTGTCATCATCTGCCATGGATGCATTTCACCCATTCGAAAAGTATATAACGTTGAAAATTAGATTTGGCCTATCGATCAAATGAAATTTGACACTCTGGTGAACCTCGTACAGAGCACTACGCTCGCATTATACACTTTATACTAGCGATAGGAGGGTTCCTTTGTCCCGGGAAATTTCAACGGACACAAAGATCACCGCAGAGAATGCGTAGTAATATATATTGCTTATAGTATTATATTTTGAAAAGAACCGCAGGCGCACTGTCTTTATTCTTTTCTCATCATGCAGTTATTTATTGATGAATTTTTTTTCTTTTTTTCGGTAAATATACAACGAATTAGTTGCAGATAAATACTTGAAGTGAATTACATAAATGAATATACGGAAAACAATTCTTAAATTCTTATTTAAGGTATAGTTCTTCGGTGAAGCCCGTCTGACCATGGAAAAAGTTTGGAGATTGTCTGGTTCTACTGCCGCTGAACGCGCTATCTCCTCCCTTGACGTGTTAAGGCGTTTCGATGACAACATGAAAAAAGTTTCAAATGCATGTATGGTTTAAATTTCAAATCATTTCACCACCTGGTTTATGAGAAATAAATCGATTCACCATCATATTTAACTATCAACGCATATTTTTGAATATGGATAAGAAATCAATCGTCATCTATCAAATATATCAATACGTCACATCAGTAGAGCAAGTTGCAAATGATTTTTTGATCTCACATAGGGTTTTGTCATTTTCCGGGTCACCGGAAGAAAAGTAAGTGTTCATAGTGATTGTTCTCCATTTTATGCTCATTATAAAATTCGATTTTTTTTATAATTGCAATAACTGCATTTTTTGTCTGCAAATTTTTTAGGTGGCAATTTAAGGAGGTTCTTGCTGTAACTCGAAGTTAAGATATCCAACTGAAATTCATACATGATATAAAGAGTAGTATTTAGATCAAGCATGCAAAATTTTAATGTATTTGATTGTATATAGTACCTACAGCTTATATAAAGCGTTGAAGAATCCGAACATCCGCGATATACACAGCATGAAATTCTTGAAAAATTGAAACTGGAATATTTCCGTTTCTACACTGAAGGTTGACTCAATTGTTAATAACAAAAATACTTGGAATTTTTTCAAGTTTCAACAGTTAATTTTTCATTCCATTGTCGTTATTTTGTTTTTAAGATGTAAATCATCCCTATATCTTACTGTAGATACTGCAACAATCTTCTTAAGAAGTTTCGATGACGACATGAAAAAAGTTCCATGGATTTGAAACTTTTGTCAATTAATGGTCTTATGATTGAGCATGTATGGTTTAAATTTTAAATCATTTCACCACCTGGTTTATGAGAAAATGTGACTTGAACTTGCGATTATACGCCGCTATCGCCATAAGAGCCTATGTATGAAGAGCTATATTTGAATTCCCAATTTTTCGTAAACGAAGTGGACGAATTGAATAAAACTTGAAATATAGCTGCAGAATACAGAGCATCTTAATACAGAGCAATAAATGGTTAGTTTTTTGTTTTGCTGGAACTTTTTTGATTTTTCGATTTTTGAAAATTGATTTTCTAATCAACGAATTAACAAAAAAGTTTTTATAATACCACTTTTGGATAGCCAATAGGGCACTTGAATCTAATGAAATCAAAATTGGGCCTCTGACTGATTTAACATCGGAGATACAGCGTTTTGAATTTCTCTCATTTTGGGATAGCCATCGTAACTCCTTAGATGTACAGCATTTTTTGTACTTTCATCAATTATTCCTATACGACACGGTGAAAAATTTTTTTTAAACAACCGTTGTGCTTGAAAATTTGTTTTTCTATACAAATGTGCAGTATTCAGAAAAATTTCTATTACTTTTTTGTCGGGATATAGCTAAAAATATCACTTTCATAACTCCTCGGTGTAAGCATTGCATATACGTATTAAAACGGTCAACTTTGATTATTGCGGAGACGGTAAATAATTTTTATAATTTTTTAACAGATGAATATATTCTAATTAGATATCTAGTATAAACAAATTTCGACCAAGGTCGAATTTCCGAAAAACTACCTCAAGCGCTAAAAAAAGTTGTCAAAAAAGCGTGAAAATTTTGCTTCCATGAATACTCTACGAATAATGCGGATTTCGACTTACAATTTAATGATGGAGCACCAAATTCGACTTTACTTGTTTGGTCATGTATTCTCTAGACGACGACACTGCCAAGCTGCTCTGAGACTATATCTCTCCATAGGCGGGAAATTTAAAAACGTATAGGAAATTGCTGGAGACGCGACACTAACGCCGGTAACGTTGCGCGGCGATTCGTCGCATTTTCAAGTTTAGTCAGCAGCTTTAGTTAGATATTTCGATTTTCGGCATTGGAATAGAAAAAAATAAAAAAACACGAAAATCATCCTAAATAACTAATCTCAAATTAGAATCGGATTAAAAGATTATTAGATTCTTTTTTCCATGTATTAAAATCGAAAACAATTTGTAGCACGGTAATTTCTTCATAGGGTAACCAATCTAGGGTTAAATAAATTTTTTATGTGACACGCAAATCTGGAAATCTTGAAATTAGCCACAAAAACTTAAAAAAATTCGACATAAATTGACTTTGGACGGAAAATTTTAGGCTTTTGAAATCACTACAGACTGCTTGCAGTCTTTGAATATATTTCTCTGCATCGTTCACAGTCTTTCTATAGAGCCATTAATAAAACTCGAGTTTTTACATCGTCGCAATTAGTGGTTGGAATTTTTTTCTGAAGGACTAAATAAAGTATAAAGAATTGAACTGTAAATACAGAGTTAAAATAAAATAAAATAATGTATAGTTGAAGAAAAAGATATTACTTTACTTTAAGAATGATTAATTTTTATTTCACTCAAAATTGCGTCTGATGCTTTGAAAAGCTGTGATTAAAGAAATTTCAATTAATGTTTCTTTCAGTTTGGAAATCAATTAATTTAAAGCTGACCTAAAAATCCGATTTTTTGTAAAAAGCATAAATTAAAATACGTCAACAACGCTGAGTATCAATTTGTTGCATTTTTTTCTCCTTTTATTTGCTTTCATCGATGAATCAAAAGCTCTAAAGCTTCAATGCCACCCATATTGGCAATAATAATTGGTATCCTATCTATTCAATAAAAGTCAGAGTGTCCCATCACAGATGCTTCAAATAAATTGGAACATTCCGCATAAAGGAATATGCTACAAAATATGTCGTATAGTAATTAAACTTTATATTTTGTCTTCAAAAAATGTCGATTTTAATGACGTGAAATACTATAGATGCAAAAATAGTGATAATGTTTCTTCGCCGATATCAACAAGCTTAAATTGGTATTATTGTAAATTGTTATCATTAAAAATAATTTCACCGCGAATATAGATGGAATATTCTAGTATATCAAGAGACTCGGTAGAGTCTCGCGCCAAGTTCATGCGCAACTACGTTCACGCGAGACAACCGAGTATCTTTACAGGAAAAATTAGGATTTTCGAATGCTTCAATTTTTAATCTGTAATATCTCGGAAAATAATTTTTTTACTCCTAATTTCGCCTCAGATACATTTATAAAGTCGATGATGCTCTTTCGATTGAGCCTAAATTTATTGAATTCGGTGCAGTATTAAGAAAAATAATTCCTTAGCGACGAATGTTTTCCCGATTTTTGGGACAAATCGGATTTTTATCTAGGGGAATTGGACATTTTGCTGATTGGTTGTTCGGAATTTTCTCGCGCCTCGATTGGTTCATTGCAAAAAAACAGCTGAAATAAATTTAGACAGTATAATTCGCGCGTTGTAATTGGTTGATAAAAAAACTACACAGTACCGTATATTTGTAAGATATACACAGCATGTTACTTTGTTTATATCCAACTAACATTTTAGCTTGTGTCGAGTTCTAAACGGTATTAGGTTGTGTCATTGACTCTAGGGGAAGTAATACATCGATTATTGCAGCGTCGAAGAGGAGGTGAGGTCGTTTTCTTCCGGTTTTTGTATTGTAGGGATTCAAAAGTTTTATATTATTATCCGAAGGATTTAAAAAAAAAAATGTGAAATCCTCCAAAAATACAGCTTCGCTGTAAGAAAATAAACGCCAAGTTTATGCGCCTCTACAAAAATATGTGAAATCGCTAAATTAATAACCAAGTTCAGTTGTTCTCATGAATTTTATTAATAAATAGTAAAATAATTTTAAAAACTAGAAATTTTGAGAGTTATAAACCTGCTTGGCGTCCCTTTAACGTCGTAAATTTAACATAAAGACCGTAAAAATTATACTTTTTTGTGGCTCTCGTTGAAAGTGTCAACTTTACAGTAAATTTATTCAATAACTAGGCGGTCAAATCCTTTCATATTTGTAATATAATTTTATAAGTAATTAATTTATGTGAAAAAAACAAATATTTTATGACTCAAAATTGTAAATGATTTTGAACCTTCTTAATTTTATTGTATTTATTAATATAATATTCGATTAATTTAATTGTACCAGTAAAATTGTATAAATTCAATATTACCGTAGTAAATGAGCTATAAAATAATTAACTTTTAATTACAACTTTCAATCTGCAACACCAAAATATAGGGCAGTTACTGATGGTGCTAAGTGGATAATTACATGCGAGCAGCAACAAGAGTCAACTGGATTTCACAGTTATGACAGTTAATTAATGAAATTTCATTTACAGCCCACATTAAACGACGCAATAATTGAGATTTACTTGTCATATCCGATACAAACTAATATTTATTCTCTTCCTTTACTTTATTTAGAGAAAGTAGAGAGAAATGGGGCACTCAATTTGTTATTAATTATATATATTTTTTTAATATAATGGCGACAATTTTTTCTAACCTCACTTTTGATGGATGGTGATTTTTTTTTCTATGTATTGAAAGAAAAAAGAAAGGGGAGGGATGGGCTTGGCATCGGTGCTATTTAACCCTACAACGTTTTCATATAAAGTAACATAAATATAGCTCATCATACATTATACAATATATACATCACATTCTCGTTCAACTGTTGACCGTTCAGCGCGAAAAGCCGCGCATGGATGGCGAAAGAGGGGACGTACAGCTACCGCAGCTATACGGATAGCTCTCGCAGCTATACGAATTTTCTCGAGCAGCTGTACAGTTAGATACTACAACATGTCGATCAATATTAAACATTCAGCAAATACAACTGAGTACTGTATTCTTTTACTAACAAAACTGTAATGAGTGACCTTATGCGTCCAAAAAGCTGACGGCATTGGGACGGAATGTCCAAAAAGCGAACGGGATTTGGACGCTGTTTGGACGAGATTTAGACATTAAATAAAATTGACGGCATTTGGACGCAGTTTGGACGGTATTTGGACGTTTTCATTTTTACTCGGGTGGTTTAAATTTTAAATCATTTCACCACCTGGTTTATGAGAAAATGTGACTTGAACTTGCGATTATACGCCGCTATTGCCATAAGAGCCTTATATTTGAATTCCCAATTTTCCGTAAACGAAGTGAACGAATTGAATAAAACTTGAAATAGAGCTGCTGAAACTTTTTGGATTTTTCGATTTTTGAAAATTGATTTTCTAATCAACGAATTAACAAAAAAGTTTTTATAATACCACTTTTGGATAGCCAATAGGGCACTTGAATCTAATGAAATCAAAATTGGGCCTCTGACTGATTTAATATCAGAGATACAACGTTTTGAATTTCTCTCATTTTGGGATAGCCATTGTAACTCCTTAAGTAATAGCTATTGCTACTAGCTTGCTCAACTTTTCAGACCTCATTATCATCTAATATTCTTTGGACGTTCTCGTCATTACGTGACAGCACGCGACTCGCTTGTTATACTCAATAGCTATAACGAGAAACGACAGCTTGCGCCACCTAGCTCTCATCTTGCATCATATACATGTCGTCGATCACGATGAGCTGTCGTTGTCGCATGAAAGATTTGCGATTCCACGGCCCAATGTGGCGATCTATCAACTTGACGACCCTGTATCAGAACTCCTACGCCGAGAGATCAATCGAATGGAAAATGTGCGGTGGAGAAACTTGGCCTTGGTGATGCGAACAAGCCAAGAGAGTATAAACCCCGAGTTTTATAAGTTAAAAGACACTGCGATTTTCCTTCGACTCCGAGCGGATCCTTAAACTGTGTGTGCGGCGTAGGTAAGTTAAGTTGACTTTAGCTGACTTATCGACCGGGTTTTTTCACCTTGCTCTCAAGGCATAAAGACACTGCGTTTATGATTCCTTGCGGCGTACACACCATATGCATCACTAAAATGTGAGGGATTACATTTAGTGGTATCAATTATTTAAACATATTGCGTCCACAAGGGAACCATAACTTTTATAGATGGGAAAAAATATTATCCCTGTATTTTTTGTTGTAAAAAAAAAAATTAGAATAATAAAAATAACAACAAAAAAACAAAGTAAAAGAATTATTAATGGGTGCATTAATTTTTTACAGTCTCGGGGGATGGCTACCAACGAGAGTAGCACGCGCCAGCCCCAAAAGTTTTATATGTGTACACATACGTATACACTCTTGATAACATAATCAAGAAGAAAAAACTTTTTACTTTCCGTCTAGAGTCCACTGGACCAATATGTTTACACAGCAAATTGAATCAAATTCAGAGTCAAATAATAAATTCAAATGTTTTTAAATTTATCTCCAACTAATCCTTTTTTGTTTTTAGAATTTAGTTGTACATCAGTGTGCAATATGCAGTGATTGATAACAACTGCAGTTTGGGAGTGCTATCTGATAAGCAAAAATTTTAAAAATAGCCCCTGATTTTTGGCAATTCGAAATGTAAAATTTAAATTCGAGGTCATCGCCATAAATTACATCCCACGTTAAAGGAGGCGGAGGGTTTACCAAAATGTGAGATTGTGTGACAAGGGGCGCGGGGGGGTCAAAAGTGTTGTGACGTCACATGTTAAAATTAAAAATTTTTAAAAGCGAAATTTGCAGTTCTGCACGGTCAGAGTTAAAATCGGCGAACTATAGGCACCGTAAAGGGCGTCGGTGATTGCAAGACTTTAGAAAAGATTTTATTAACCCTTCGAGTATACACTGGGTCATCCGGACCCATACACTGACTTTGATCAAATGTAACACTCGACGATTTGAGAAAATGATAAGACTATTAATTGGCGGAGATAATTTAAACTATTGACTGTAAATTTCGACAATTGTTGTAGCGTGATGAGTTATCAGATTTGTTTGACAAAAGATTGAAGTCACAGGTGATTTTCAATGCCGTAGAAATCGCGTCTTCTAGCACGTAAAATAAATACTCTCGATTGAGATAAATTAGATGACTAATTTTTTTATTTATTCAATGTATTTCAAGAGAACTCTCGTAAATTTTCAGCAAGAAATGTTAGAAATCTAAAAAATTGCATTTTTTTGATAAAATTCGATTGTTTAAATAAGTATTTTCATCGTGAATTTGGTTGCTGTTGTGTTAAAGATTTTAATAACCTCTTTAATATTGATAAACTATTTAAACACAATTTAAAGAATATCTTTTAATTTTTTCAAACCAATTGGTTGAGTAGTTGTAGAATTCTACGCAATTTGCTAAAGTGAACGGTCAAATTGACCCAGAGTGTTTTCGATTCGTGAAAAAAATAGGTGTGTACTCGAAGGGTTAAAGATTGTTTAATGAAAATAAAAAATTTTTGAAATAGCAATTTTTTATTATTATTCTTAAATACATGAATAAATTTGAAAAATATGTAATGTCACATTAAGGGGGCTCGAAAAATATAATAACCTGTGACACAGATGGGAGAAGGGGTTAAAAATCCTAAAATTCGCGTGAAATAATTTATAGACGGCTCCTTAACGGAATAATTTGTTTTTTGTTTTTTGTTTTTTTTTTTTTTTTCATCAAGCTTATTATAGCAAATATTTTTACTCTTAAAATAAATAAGTTTCATTTTTAAAAATTACTAATAATATAATAAATTTTAAATATTCTCAAGTAAAAATATGATTTTATTATTTTTCATTTTTATTCATATTTATATTTGTCAATGATTGACTGTTTATTTGCATTAGAAGTCAATTATTTCGAACAAATACGAATCTTTACATCAAATGACAAGATTAATTGTTTTCTTTCTCATTTCAATGAAGATATCCAGCAGTTTAAAAATGTACCTGACACATAAAGCAATGAATAACGAAAAAAGATATCCAAAAAATTAACGAGATAATCTTGAGACTTTCGTGAAGCGCGTGAGGAAAGCATATACTTTAAAATCGTATAATCTGACAGAAAAAATAAATGAGAGCAGAATAGTGGAAAGGAATGGAAGGATTGTCAGAACATAAGAGGTGCCGGAGACAAAACACTGAATCTCGTGTTAGAATTTCGATGAATCGAATTTCCAGCGTGGAACTCGATTATCAGCGGGATACGGGCGTGCATCTGGCGGATAGGATGTGAGAAAGAGAGACAAGAGGGCCCACAGACAAAAGCGAACCAAGTGAAGAATCGGGCTTCACACCCACAGTAGAAAGATATAGGCACTCGTGACGGCGGCAAGAGGTTTCGACGCGACCGGCACTTCAAACCCTACATCTTGCGGATCTCCGAGTGCCAGGTGACTCTCTCGGATTACTAAAACGTACACCCCACTTCAGAATACTTGAAAATATCGCTCTAGGCTTGTTGAATTTTTTTACTTCCCTTCTGCGCGTCGTCGCGGCTAAACTAGATCGGGGTTGACGGTATAATGACAGGTACACACGTGAGAAAACAAATTCCACGTTAAGTATCCGAGAACACAGTGGGCGTGAAGATTGGTAATTTTGAGAGGAGCGGCGAATTGAGTCGATGAGCCAAGGGGGCCATTTATTGCGCCAGAGGCACACTCGCGGTGAGAATCAACAAGAAATAGGCAGGCAGGAAAGAGAGAGTACGGTAGATCCATGAAACTGCGGGAGCAATAGTGAAAAACGACGGCTTCCCAAAGGCCCACAAGCTCGTAAACTTTTTAACGAGTTGACTGCCATGATGTATATGTATATAGTACTACAAAGCTGTAGGCATTGACGCAAACAAGACCCATCGTCCTCGCGCGCCGCCACTGCACCATCCTTTTTGCTGAATAACCTCGGGTTAAGGTCCGGGACAAAGGGACCCGCTGATATTTTAACGCGTCCGGATCACGCGACGCGCGCTCCACGTATACAGATACTGCCTGTCGCCGCACGCCAATGAAACGAGCACTGGCGAGGGTCAAGCATATATTCCCTTCATGTGTCATGGGATCACGTCCTGGGTCCCTGAAGGTGCTTCTCATTGTCAGGACCCTTTGATGTCCCGGATAATAGAGGGCCAAAAAGAAGTCTGGCGTATAGCACACACAGTGTGCCTTCGGGAGAAGAAAATATGGCACACTCTGCATCAGCATAAACAATGCTGAAAAAAGCCCCATTTTCAACATTTAGCCGGATACTAGAATCACTTCGGTTTAATCTTCCGAGTCGATACTAATCGACACTCTTTGGGAACGTGCCTTTCCACTGCAGGCGCGCAATCTACTGCGGACAAAGGCACATCAGGTTTTTAGAGAAGATAAGGCTAACAAACTCAGGTGGGGGAGTTTTCTTATACTTTTTTTAGGTCGCTAATGGAATTTTAAGAAATAACCACTATCGATTTAAATTTTCTCGGACAAAACAAGTCAAGATTCGATACAGTGTTATTTCAGATAATTATCGGTTTGATATATCTGGTAAAGGATTTATCTTGTATTGGAGGACAAAATCTTTTTTTGTGTTTCTAAACCTTAAGTAGCTCTTGCACCGAAAACGAGTTATAGCGGCTATGACGAAAGGTATAGCATGGAAAAAACAAAACCGAGCTAGATGCATTGCAATTTGTGATCAGGGCCATCGCCAATCATTAAAAGACGATTAGGAAGATTGTAGAAGGTCCAGTGGGGATCAAAGGTCATCTGATAAGTCAGAAAAACTCTTTGTAACATCATGGTGAAGACTAAATTTTTCTTAGTAATTTTTTTTTTATTTTAGCTATTATAAATTAGTATCAGAATTTTTTTTTTTTCCACTTTTGAAACAAATCCGAATGCTTGTTTGTAGATTATTGCGCTATAAAGGGGTTTAACGATTTATATGTTAGAAACAAAAGTAAAGACATTAGACTGAAAAATTAACTGTTGAAACTATACATGAAATTTGAAGCATTTTGTTATATTATAGTTGAGAACACCATTTGCTGAAATTTCAAAAGTTTTGAAGTTCTTAACAAATTTTGTTGCTCAAATCTTAATGTGAAATAAGCAAATGAATTTTGTACACTAGGATGGCCGAAAAAAAAACGGACGATTTTTATTTTTTCTGTCTTGTATCAAAAAATTCATAGTTTATTATGTTTTAAGAGACTTTTAAAAAATTCAGCCAGATAAAAGCATTTTTATAAGTCACTCACGAATTTTTTAATCTGCAAAAATAGTTAAAATGTAATTGGAAAGTATATTTTTTTTTTTTGCTTTTTCCACACGACTTTTTGAAAATATCAACATTAAAATATTTCATATGTTCAGTTTCTTTATTTTATAAGGTATTTTACGTCATAGAAAAATAAGGTCGTTCAAGAAAATCAAAATCAATGTAGTTGAAAACTTTTAAAATTCATATATGACCTCTAAAATTAATATTTTTAATTGAAACTTTGTAGAAATTATTTATATTTAAAAAAAAAAAAAAAACAATTTTTTACAATCACATTTTGACTATTTTAGAGATTTTAAAATTCGTAAGCGACCTCTAAAAATGCTTGTATCGAGTCAATTTATTTAGTGATTTCTTAGAATATGATAAACCATGTTTTTTTCTTATACAAGACCCAAAAAAATAAAAATAGTCGGTTGTTTTGGGCCAGTCTATTGTTTACACCTTACAAAAATTTTTTTTCTACGTCCATTAAAATTTTGCATAGATATTCTCAAAGAAAATACATGTAAATATTAAAAAAAAAAATCAAAAAGTATTTTCAAAACATAAAATTAGAATATTCTGTAATATTAATTTTGCAGTTCTTGCTAAAGATATGCAAAGGACGTTGCTGAAAAAAAATTGATTGAATATCGTAAATTCTAGCATAAATAGAACGAGACAAATACGCTCAGAGACTTCACTGAACTCAATTAATTTACTCAGCCCTGAAGAGAAAGCATCACCATCGACGTGATTTTCTTCTCGCTTCTGCAATAACGCAGAATACTTTAGACCTGAACTCTATCTACTTTTCATTATGAAGAAAGTACAAAAATAAAAGAGGAGCCAAGCGTAAAGCCGGATGCCCCGGGAGCTTTGTAATTTTAACTATTTCATTAGAGAAAATCCGTCGAATATACAAAGAATAGTGTTGAGTGCTTGGGAAATGAAGAATCCACCATCCGAATATTTCTATATATTTTTCTTCATTATTCGTCCATGGTTGCAGACTTATAAGACCATCGAGAATGTTACAGGTCACACAATTAATTATTTCACCAGGATCCCCTTAATGTCCTAAACTATCCTATTGCGACAATTCCAGTGCTCGGCTTGGATTCAGTGGATCGATTCACTCTGGAATACCATGAGCGATCGCGAAACTGGCATGTTCTAGCTAGACTCCTCGACCATGCTGCTGTCGGAAGCCAGCTCACTGTTGTACCCTGGAATGCCCTCAAGCCCCTCAATTTTCACTGCTGCCCTGTGTAATTTGCTGAGGCGATGACGCTTCTAACTGGCGCCCTTCGTCGAGCAATGAAATTGGCTCTGGGTCCGGTCTGATATGCGTCCGAGAATCTGACTGATGCCCAGGATTAGATGAAATTCCAGCAAAGCAAGGAACCAAGATATTGGACACTAGATGTTTCTCTCTGAATGCTCCGTCGCCTCTGGTAATAAACCACGACGTAGATAATCGAATACACGACGCGTAACAAGAGCCCAGGCACCCCAGCGTGGTACAACGCACAACGCGACCGGTAATTCAGCGAGCATTGGTTTGGTCAATAGCCAATTCCTATTTGGCTTAGATCCAAAGGGTCAAACAAACCGGGCAAGAGCCCTCCTAACTCCAGGCGAACCACAGAGACTCTCCCAACACGCGTTTCTACACGCACGACACCGCGTCAGTAGAATATAAATGAATAAATAAATAATTGGAGTTAAGTGACTACAAAGGACACAACGAATTGTTCGTATACACGCGAGATAGATGCGATACTGCATTTTAAACTGCATGAGTCATCATGCTTTACTGCTTCCGCAAAGTTTGAACGCTTGCCTGGCATCATCCCTTTGGGATTAAACGATCCCTCTCCCCGTTCTCTCACGCCAAGCCGCCTCAGAACATTATTTCGCGAGTAGTGGATTAAATTTATGAGCAGTGTACTGCTGAAAATTTCTTCGCTTCCCGTGGGTATGGGTCCCCTTCGTGAAATCTTATCCGGACTATTAGAACGCGCCGGTATACCCTAAGTAGCCTCTGCGAGGGTTGCCTAATAGTATTTGCATTAATAACATGCCTAATTTTCGCGTCGCGTAAAAGAAGTCTAATTTACTTATTGGTGTTCATCCGTGAAATTAAACAGCAGTTTCAAGGGTCTTGTGGAGTCTTCTTAAAATTATTTTTCCATTGATGGCTCCTCTTGTCTTCGAGGATTCAGATGTTTTTGTTTATAATTAAATATCTAGATTATGGAAGCTCTCGAGTCAAAGAAATTATAGCTTATCTTCAACTTATGTGGATGTAAATAACTTATAATCAAGTTGTATGAGTTTTGATGAACTTTTATTGAGCTTATGTGAACTTAATGAACTTTAATTTTGTGTTATTAATTGTTTTTAGATCTAAAAAATCAGACTACCCGGTGGAGTTCTACGTCGAACTTTTACGTTAGATAAGAGAAAATTCTACTTTTATCGTTGGAATGAGGACTACACTGATAATTGTAGAATATATCATGGAAAAATGATCGGCAAGGATTTGTCCGAGCACTGTTTGCAGCTATAAAAGACCATCCAATCGCCGTTAGGCAGCTGGGAGAGGAGTCATGCGACAAAAATGCCAGGGCGGAAAAATTTCGAGACCAGAATGGACTGATTGCAGCAAAACATGACTGTCCAGTCGTTATTGGGCAATTGAAAGAGAAGCTAAGAGATAAAAATGCCAGGTATTTAATTAATTAACTGTTCTGTAGATGATTTTTTTTCTGAAAAACTACTTGCATCTACTCCGTCGGTATTCAATTGATTACCTCGATCGGAAGTGATTTTTTTTCTTAAAAATCGAATTATTCACTAGGTTTTGGAAAATAAAGATGGGCGGTATTAGGTACTCATCGGTACTACCACCCGATCTCTATAGTTGATTCAATTGTAAACAAAAATTCTACTCGTTTTTTCAGATAATCCATTTTTCCCACCTTTCCGTACCGTAGTCTCAAATTATGTATTGTCATGTAAAATTAATAGAATCATATTGTCATATATAACTATAGTGTCTGTAAATATTTTACAAAATTGTAGACTTAAAATATTTAACTCAAACGTCTGTGAATAACAAGTTAGTCCTTAAATCATAAATTCATAGCAAACTACTATATATGTATCATAGTATTTTATTCAAGGACTCCAACTAATATAGACTTATTCATATTCCACGCCAATTCATAATTAAAAACGATTAAGGAGTGTATTATAATTCAGAAGGATACATCATGTCTTTTATAAATTAAAAGTAGACCAAAACCCAGATTTCCATGACAGATAACCAATAGTTACTCGACTAAATAAAACAATATAAATGTTTTGTTAAACTCAACTAACCGCAGCCCAAAAAAAAATACCAAGAGCGTTAAATAAAGCATTAAAATTAGTATACAGTGGTAATGCACATCTAAATATTTCCTATTATTCTTATCTAGATCAAAATAACTATATAACAACGAGCATGCACCGATAAAAAATATAGTTAGACTTTCTATTTTTGTTTTTTTTTAACTATTTTCGATAGTTCCGACAGGACTCGGTGCAGAAATAGTATATTGTGTGGCAAGTGCGAAATTGCCGCCATTGCGCACGTGCCACACACTATTTTTTTTGTAACAAATGCCGAAAATGCTCTTTTTTTCGCTCTAGTGCCGCCATTAAGTGGCCTAAAATTTTTTCACAGTTGACATTAGTGCCTAAAAAATCCGCAGGATCCGTGCGTAAAAACGCACTTTAGGCACGCATGTCAGCAGTGAAAAAATCGGTCACTTTACGGCGGCTCGAGAGTGAAAAAAAAAAATGAGCTTTAGAGGCATGTGTTACAAAAAATAGTAAAAGTAACTTTATTGGATTAACAATTTCAACTAGTAAATTTTACTATTTTTTTAACCATCAGCAAATGTATAGATTTGACTATATAAATTTTACCTGTAACTTAATAGTAAAAACTAACATCATATCTCTATTGCATAAAAAGAAAAATATAATTGGAAAAATCGATATTTTGAATTTCTAATATCGGATTGTGGTTCTATTATCTCTTAACGTTGGATTTAAACCGACGAACCTGCGCCACACAGGCTTGTTATACGAAAAGTGTATTTTTTTTGTGCATCTGTATTATGATTAAACTTCAAACTATATTTTTTGGCGATAACTCTATACTTAAATATCGATAAGATAAAAAAAATCTATTAAAGTAAGATAATTAAAAATTAATTTTTAATAATCTTACTAAAAATAATAAAGATGCACGTCACAACTGAACTACGTGCGTGTAACGTTGCAGGGGCTTATAGAGCGATGGAACTACCTATAGGCTAGTTCGAAAATTATATTACGCCGCCATTGATGCAAATATTTAAACAGATATAAGCACTATGTCAACTTACCCTACTATGTCAACTCGAGCACCTACTTCAATCATTTACTTTTTCATATTTAATGGTCCTAATTATTATTCTCAAAATCACACCCAACTATTATAAAATTTAGATTATATTTTCAAAAAAGTATATATTTGATTATTAAATTTT
This sequence comes from Macrocentrus cingulum, assembly GCA_002156465.1. Classification (NCBI taxonomy): domain Eukaryota; kingdom Metazoa; phylum Arthropoda; class Insecta; order Hymenoptera; family Braconidae; genus Macrocentrus; species Macrocentrus cingulum. The sequence goes on along the minus strand of MVJL01000913.1, from coordinate 28,306 downwards.
TTATCATACAAAACAGCAAAATCTATCGCACACTTTTATTTCAGTGTAAATATCCTATATCAATCGATTTGCAAACAATTTCCAAACAATTTTTTTCTGATAAGTGCATTACATTGGAAAAACACCATCACAAGTCCATTGGCAACAAAATGATGATTAAGCTGGAAAGGGGACTTAATAATGCACGATATTGCAGGAGAAGTGACTCAGCGACCGGCTGTCTACGTTTGTAGCTCATTAGGGCGCACACCCCATCCGCGAGTCTCAGTATATCATAAATAATGAATATATGGATAAACGTGGTAAATACATTTGGATATCCGACGGCCCACCTTGCGCAATGCATAAATAAGCTTGTATATATTCATATCCAAATGGAATTCATTGGTATATGCAGAGTATTGCGGAGGCAGGCGGATACGGAAACACCAAGTTAGTTTGCCGCGTTAAATCGATGTGATATAGCAACGAGACTCATCCAGCTATCGTCTCGAAGATGTTTTGAGCATGTTTTGCGTGTAAAATCCAAGAACCACGTCCTTATCATGTAGACATTAGTCTCAACAGTATACCGCGATTTGCCCTGGATTAGGTTATATCTTTGTCGCATCAAAGCCAACGAGAATGCGTAATTACGCTATTCCACACTATTAACCTTCGATCCTACGCCAGAAAAGATAGTCCCGACCTTTCGGTTACGCGCCGAATGCTCTGTCTAACTGAGCTACTCAGTCCTATGCAATTTGCCATTGGTTTCGACTTATGATCATTGCCGTCACACGCATCCCTTGCGCAATTTTGGATTTTGACCTCGCCAACTCTGTGTGATCTTGGTCTTTTTGTTCGTTTACACTCGCTCTTGATGATCTCAGTTGTTACCTCTTCAACGGCTGCAAAGCACATTTTTATCGCCTGATAATCCACCGCCAGTTCAGTGGGACATTTGTTTTTTGGAGTAGGGGCTTCTTAGTTCTATTTCATTATCCGCACGTAATGAGTCCATTGCGCAATATGATGTTGTAAATTAATGGCACGCTTATCTACGGCCCGTAGATCACTCGGAATCCCTTCGGGTCGTTAACGAATTTCGTTAATGACACCCGCGCGTCCGAGCGGATCGCGGTCAGTTTAATTCTCCGGATCGGATGCCCCCGTGTGCTCGCTCGTGCGCGATAAAAATCACACTGCCCGATCGCTCTGCTTCATCGTCATTTCATAATTACCTGGCCTATAAATTCTCTGGCCTCTTGCGCGCATATATATGTAGTCATTTAGACAAAGCCACAAATGAGAGATCTGCAGTGGAAAGCGTTATTGTTATATAATGAACTTGCGACCAACTCTCATGTTGTCAACGTTCAAACTTATACTGGCGACTATATATTGGATGAACATCAGTTTCATATTGTGCATATATGCAAACCTAATCGAAGTGTCGACGTTGCTGGCACAGTGGATCCATCAGTCGTCGAGTTACGAGCAATCTCCAAACTGGAAACAGAAACTCGTCATCGTCGCTGAGGTAATTGTCGCATCAGAATCGGGAAGTTGTCTTACTCAGCAAGTTTCCCGTATAAGCGTCGTCAATTTCCACCCTTTCATACCGCCTGCAAATATCTGTTGTGCATCTAACAGCAGATGATAACTTTATGGTGCAACTTAACTAGTATGACTGCAGTATAAAATTTTCATGGATAATCATGTTTTCAATCAAGTCAAAAATCAGTTATTTGATTTTTTTACACTAAGAATCATTTTTTAATTTTTAAAATTGATTGATCAACTGTTAATAAATCAATGTTTGTTGCAGTATGAGCTATCTGTAGGCGTATTCCCTTAAAAAAAACCCTATTTTGAAAGTTTTTCTTTTTTGAAACTAGAGGTAAAAAGGTCAACTAATGATTTCTATAAAAAAAGCAGTTGCCAATTTTAATATTTAGAATTTTTATTTAAACAATAGGCTAAAGAAGCTAGAAATAATTATTTTATGATAGTTATTATGGTTGGAAATTTATAGGAGATGTCTTTTCGAAGATTTTGGCGTATTATTTGTTTTAAAATGTTAATTAGGGCCGGAGAAATTTAATTTTTAATATTAACAGTTTAAATAAATGACGATTGCGTGCGAACTACGCAGATGAACTGGGGTTTTCTTTTTTTTTTAATTATCTATCCTTTTAATTCTAAAACGTGCGGTAGGTTTAAAAAACGTTTCGAAAAAGAAGTAATTTTATAACTAACAATTTAAATATATAAAAATATTTATATCGTATTGGGTTTTGGGATTTTTTTGTTGATTTACGACCATATTGTTTGTAGATAATTTTAAAAACACAATGTATATTGTGAATGATTTATTATTGTTAATGGATTAGTTTTTTATTATTTTTACTGAATTATTGGACTTTATTTGATTGGGTAAAGCTAAGAATATAGTTCAATACCATTATCGCATTAAAACTGCAACAGTATCAAGCTATTACCTTAGAACTGTATGCCAATACGATCTGCTAATATATTTTTGCTCCTCTTATAATCCTTTATAAAGGACCATGGTAGAATATTTCTGCTGATTCAGTCTATCTATATATATTAGTACATCCTGGAAAAGCAACTGTGCAAGTTGCTCTTTCTTAATAGGTTTTTTCAACCTTCACAGGAGATAGAACGGCTTTTCTGGAATTATAATATATCGACGCGTTTTCGAATCTTTGGCGAAGTATTTTGGAAAAAAAAATTGTCAACAAAAATTGTATCCATTTTTGGAAGATAATCAACGCACCGATGTTCAGGTTGTTTTTATTTGTTGGATATCTTGTTGTGTGAAAATAGTACATTGTTCACCAAGAGAGCGAAAGAGGTCATTTCGACCCTGAAAAGTTTACTGCCCGAGCCGAAGGCGATGGCAGGAATTCACGGTCGAAATAACCTTTTTTGCATCCCGAGGTAAACATACTTTGCGGAAGTTAATAGTGTTTTTGCTCCCGGAAAAGAGGGAGCAAAAACGCCATTTACTCCCGCTATGACGAAAAATTCATTTTCAACGATGTCCACGTTGTTTTCACTCTTCTTCGCATTTTTCATACAAGAAATAGAATAAAATTTAAATTTTTTAGTAAATGGAGACTTTACGAAAACAAAATTTGGATTTTCGTCAGAAATTTTCGTACAAAATTGTTTTAAAAAATAGAAATTTTAATTGGAAATTTTATCCCTTTGATTGATACCTGAGGAATATATCTGAAAAAGTTGTGTTAAAATTTCAGATCGATCGGTTAAACCGTTTTTGAGAAATCGTAGTCACCGACTTTAAAAACATCGTTTTGAGAAAAACGCTTTTAAAAATGAATAGCTCCTACTCCAACTTATGTTCTTTCTACTTCCGAACGATCCGTATCATCCAGAATATTTTCCGGATCGGTTTGAAAATTTTCAAGAATATACTCAAATGCATGTACATTTCGAAAATTGATTATTCGAAAATTCTAACTGAATCCAGTCGAATGCGGGTTAAAATTGATTATTTATGCTGTTTAGTGAGCTTTCACTGAAAATCGACATCAGTAAAACAGTGTTTTATAGGCAACGGTAAAACTATTTCTGTAATTTTTGTTCTTTTTGGCGAAATTGTACTTTTGATTTCTAAAAAATCATTATTAGCTTAAGTACGCCATTTTGCTCCGCATTCTCGTCTTCTAAACGAATAGTGATTATATAATGATAAAGGAAATTTTGGGAACACACTCCCACAGCTTGTCATTGAGCACCCGCAAGTCATCAAAAATATATATATCCACGGAGAAATTTCAGATATCTCTTAATACGACTGCTCCGCCTCTGGCTGAACACGGGCCCGCATATAATCAAACACCCAAAGTCGCTCCCCGCAGTGATGCTAATACTCAGAGCCGTACACGGCTTACAAGTATCATGACAGGCGCTTGGATTACAACACCGAATAACGCATTGGGAAACTCCCTCGGCGGATTTACCATTTCTAACCAACGAAAGTTAATAGAGTTTGCCCAAGTCTTTCCCCTGGATGTAACACGAGATATCACCTGATTTCTCGAGCTGCACCATCCTCCACCGACCATATTTCCGAACGGTTTTGATCTACACCCAACTCGCGTAGCATGACTCGTTCAATCCTGAGCTGCATGACAGGCAGGTCATTAATGTCGCCGTTGAATAACTCGCCCAGTCTGTAGGTCAGCTGGATATTCACATGTAGGACATGGTAGCACGACATTTGGCCCCCGCCAAACAGAGCTGCTGACGTAGAGTGCAGGAAAGTGCGTGATGCTTGACGGACATGCGCGACTGCGCATGGCCATTTACATGTGCATCCAAGTTATATATCGAACGCCAGTTCACTGCGTGTACATATCACTCGGCAGCCCTCTTATTCTGCCGGCTGCCGAGTGTGTACGTTGTCGCGTTATCGCGTCGCTCATTAGGCTCACGCGTGCGAGCTTTCCCATTGAGTCACGATTTTGTCACGCGCCGGAACCGCCTGTGACCATGCGTAATTCTATAACAGATACCCCATGACTGCTGTAGTCGATGACAAGCTGACAGTGGTCAGAGGCAATGGTCAACAATTTCACCATAGTTTTTTTGTCTCTCGCGTTTCTGGATGTTCATCAGTATTCTCGCTTACTCGACATTGTTCGCTGTAACATCATGTTACGCTTCAATTTATTCGGCATTAGAATTATTAGACACTTTTGTATAGTTAATTATAGTAGATTTATATGTTTTTTTGATGTAATTTTACGAGTATTAAAATTTTAAGTGATGAAATAACACGAAAACGTGAACATTTTATTAGAGAGTTCTGTTTTTTTTTATTAGTAAATGGAGTAGATGGATTAAAATTATTTTATATTCAGGTTCAAGGTACATTAGAGTAATTCGGTGACATTTTATCTTTCAATGTGGCTGAAAAAAAAAAAATTCCATTCATTTACGGATTGAAAAGCTGACATTTTTTTAAAAGCTTTTTTTTATGTTTTTTTTTTTATCTCTTGTTCAGATTATCGAATAGTCAGCCATTAGTATAGTTAAGTAATGAAATATTTAAACTATAAGGAAAATATTTTTTTGTACTCTCTTAAATCGTAGCAAGAATCAACTGTTTCTGCTGTGAAATAATTTCTATTGTTGCGGTTCAAAATTACTGTTTAAATCAGTGACACTGAATTAATCATCAAAACAGTGTAGCTTATACTGCGTGAAATAGTGAAAGATTCTCTACACTGTTTTATCTAGTGAAATTCACTGTTTTAGTCAGCGACATGTAATATTTTGTCTAAAACTGGTACCAATCTTTTTGCAAACTATCGGAGGGCAATGGTATTGAAAATCAGACTCTAAATTTGAGTAGTTTACGAGTAATTATTGAAAAACTAAAGCAATGTTGAATGCTTTTTTTCATTCACCATCGCGCATATGTATTTTTATGGTAAAGAAATTTTTTCGGTCGGTAACTTATCCACATTACATATGTACAAACAACAATCACGCATACAGGGTGTGCTTTATGGTTTAACCATCTTTTTTTATACTTTTGGTTGTTAATTATATATTGTGCACCTAGGGAGAAAAGTCTACTTTTCTAATCCGCGTGGGCTGAAGGTGGTATGTTCTCAAATTGTTCATTCAATTATGCGGCATAGATATTTCGAGTTTTCAAGATGAATTTGACATCCACTGTTTTAAACATCAACTGTTTTAATCGGTCAAATTAAGAGCCACTGGATAAAACAGTGAACTTCTCACTGTTTCGATTTAAGAAAGTATGATATTTCTATATTTATACCTAGGGAAAGCAAAATGTGAATTGTAATTTTAAATTCCGACGGGTAAATTGGGTCGTGTCATCTCGGTTGACATTTCTTGATAGTAATTACGATATGAAAGTGAATCGTCATTTATAATTAACAGATTAACTTCGAGCAAATGAAATGGAGTTGAATTATCCTATCAACGCAATGTCTGGAAATTTAAGATATTGAATAATATGACGGAATTATATCACAAAGCAAAATAAGGATTTTTCATCTACCAAATCAGATATTAGGCAAATGTTTAAAAGCTCATGTGAAAAGAGAAAAATCATCGATCTTTTATTCCACCAATAAAACTTTAGTATGTAGAAACAGTTTATTTATTCAAATGTTATAAAGTGAACGATGGTAATTTTTTCAAACGATAGTTTAGAGTCTTAAGAACTCTAAAAAAATTGTGTAACTTCTAGGGGTGGTTTTCAAGACCATCGGCCACTGCTCAAATTTCTAATCCATCGAATTTAACGATAAATAATAATTAAATATACTGTTTAAAGCTTTGCTATGCGAAAATATTTTTCTGAAATCTAGTTTAGAGTCCTATTAAAACCCAAAAAAATTTGCTACCTCAAAGAATCGTTTTCGAAACCATCGGCCACTCCCCAAACATCAAATTCCTGGAATTTAAAGATAAATAAATATAAAATTTGATGTTAAAAGCTCTGCTTCGCTACGATATTTAATTTATATGTAGTTAGTTTAGAGTCTTAAGAGCACTAGGGTCAGGGACTTTGTATGGAAAGGAAAATATACTAATAACGTATGTAAAAAAAAGAGTAATACGTGTGATGAGCAATTTTCGGTAATTTATAGCGATATTCAGGTTTAAAGTTCAGATGATAACGTGAACTTTTTATCTTGAATTTTATCCTGAACTTTATTTTGAATTTTGTTTAAATTTTGTCTAAAATTCCGTTTTGTTTTTTGTCTTAAATTCATCTTGTTCTTCATCTTCATTTCAATCGTGAATTTAATATTCAATTTAGTCTTAAATAAAATCTTAAACTTTGTCTTAATTTTTAATTAAAAATTTGTCTCATTTATTACGATAATAAAATTAGCAAGCAATTGACAATTAAAAAAATTTTTTATATTGAATAAATTGAATAAATTGAAGAAGAATTGAAAAAAACTTGCACATGTAATGAAAAACTATAAATGCAATTATTTAAAAATATTATTTTAGTTCCGATTAATGCATTTTGCCGATCACACATATATTACTCATTTTTGGTTTTTTGAAATGTGTTATTAGTATTTTCTTCTCCAAACGAAGTTCCTCACTGAAAAAAGAGTGTGTGAAAAAAGGGAGAATTACGGTTTTGTTAGTGAGAGAATACAGTACTCAGTTGTATTTACGGAATGTTTAAGACAGACCGATGTGTGGTTGGAGTATCTAACTGTACAGTTGCTGGAAAAAATTCGTATAGCTGTGGGAGCTGTACAGTGCTTCTTTCGCCTACCATCAAAAGTAAGGTTAGAAAAAATTGTCGCAATTATATTGAAAAAAATTATAATTAATAACAAATCAACGTCAAATAAATTCCAGTAGTTTTTAATTATATACAATGCCCTACTTAAATGTCCGTTTTTATTAATTGCGTGCATCGAAACTCATTGCGCGTCGCCTAGTCCGTTTAGCTCCCACAGCTATACGGGATAGCTGTAGGATATCTAGCGAAACAAGAAACTTACTGCAACTATACGTCCATTAGCTATGAAAATTCGTCGCGTTCGCGTTGTCACAGCTAAATGTTGTATTTTTTTTGAGAACTATTACGCTTTTTGGATATATGAACAGCAGTGTTTTTTCAGTTCTGGCCCTGATCATCACAGACTAACACAAGAGTCAACAGAGACTCTAAAATGCAATGGATGATTTTGAAATACACCAGAAAGACTGAGAAAAACTATAAGAAACTCCCAAAAACTCTCAGCGACTGAAAAATACTCCGAAGCGACTGAAGATTTTATCTCGGGTATTTTTGCCTTAAATTCGTCACTAAGCCTATATGTTATCCAAATACAAGAAATATCCAGCAGAACGCATAAGTAATCCATCATTTCTACCGATTTGAACACGATTTTGGGAACGACGTCCATAAATTAAATCATCATTTGTCACATTTCTACAGCTCTTTATCAAGCTGTTGGTCGTGGCGGATTTTTTCTAGTGTCCTCGGACAGCGATAAAAAGAACACTATGAAGACATCGAGAATCCTCTTACGTCGCGCGAACCAATTTATCGAGATGACTAATAAAAATATCGTATTTACGGTCGGGCAGGCTAGAGTCCCGGCGTCAGGCCGACAACGAGAAGAATCGCGTAACGACATCTGATGGCTCGAGGCAGAAGGAACTAGTGAAACAGCAAAAGAAGGGAGATGAGAAGCTCGTGAGACGTTTTTACGACTCGACTAAACGGCTGTAACTCCCCATTTTCCGGCTCCTTTTGTTTTTCGCTCGACTTCTTGCCGAGTCAACTCTGTGAGACAAGGGCTTAATTCTTACGTGTTGCAGACGTATTCTCTGTCCTTTCGCGGCTTACGTCAACGATGAGAAGCGTGTAGAAAATTTTTACCGTCAGAATTATCGTTGCAGAGCGGCCTTTTCATTTTACACCGTCACTCATCTTGTTCTGCTTTTTTTCTGCCCCTTGCCTGCCGTCGCGAATATATATGTTAGGCTTATATAGCTATTTTCTTTATTTATTTTTTCCTTTCATGAAAACTCATATACTATATATCTAATATATAAACGCAAAACAGAGTTACTCTGGACATCCTGAGCCGTGCAATAAATTCTTAAGCTTTTATACGATGGTAAGAAATCTTTAAAAGCACAATATTTTATCTTTTGTATATTCAAACGGACAAGGAGAATACGTCACGACCCCAAGAGTGAATAAATAGCCGAGTTAGCGGCTGGTAACAATACTCTTTGTAAATGACACGTTGTGGTGTATGCGCGCATTCGTATATATACTCCTTGAAAGCATCAGAACCACGTCAGTATAAACTCTTAGTTTGCACAAGCAATCTCCATTGCTTTCTGTAACTGGCTTATCAAGCATGTCACTGATCCAAGATCTACATCCTTTATATATATGCCTCAATAAAAAAAAAACTACGGGTAGCACTCCGGGAGTGCCAGTAGAAGTGAAAACTTAAACAGTAACGTTGTGCATTTTCGAAGATTTTGGAATGGTTAGGGAATTTTTTCGGACGAATTCATTTTTTTATCAGTATAAAAGTGTGATCATTTATTGTTAAATACAATATTTATCTATTGTTCCTGCACACTCGCGCAAGCGCCCTGCACCACTCGAACAAAACAGCTAGACAAAACAGCTAGATGTTCGCCGCGCGATAGAAAGAGAGGGCATTTCACTTTCTCTCTGGCGCCCCTCCAGCGGTCATTTCTCCCACCACTCTCCGTCTTACGCTTTTTCGATCAGCATTCCTGATCTGACGCGAGTTTGGCTGTTTTTCCCCCATCTGTGGAAAGTGCACAACGTCCCTGAAGAAGTTTTCACTTCAAAAAACGCCATTCGGCCTCACCTGAGCTGAAAGGTAGATTTCAATTGTATAGTTTTGATTTACATTAAAACCTATGAAAATTGTAAAAAAATGAAAGGATAGTAAGTTATTTTAAAGATTATTTCATAAGCTTTAAGATGCAACTTTTAAAAATAAGCTATCTCTTATCATTCGCAAGATATTCTGGAAAGAAGTCATGATAATAACGTTTTTAGCAATTTTTGAAATTTCAAATGGTCACCATTTCTAAACTAACTGACCGATATGGCTCAAATTCGAACTTGTCCAAGGTAGTGACCCGAAGAGTAAGTATACTAAATTTCATCCAGATCGGTTGAAAACTACGGCCGCTATCGTGATGACAAGCCCGGTTATATTACATGTATAAATTTTTTGACCACTACTATTTTTGAATTCTAATCAACTAGTTAGAATATATAATGACAAATTCAGGTGAAAATTCCACCATGAGGACAAATGCAATAGTTAGATTTTATGAAATCTACCTAAAAAAATAGAAACAATAATAAAAACCGAAATAAACAGTTCAATCTGTCCTTCCTACAATCGTAGTAGTCGACTAGTGAAAATTTGACAGGAACATGTTTACGTGTTTTTCTGTATCGTTTTTCTTTTGATGACAAATGAAAAGTATAAACGACACTCGTGTGTCCACAAATTCTGTCTGGATATACGTTTTTTTTTCTTGGCATTTCGCCACACGGATAGAATTTCCTCACAACGACTCTCATCAGCGCAAGCTTGTATTTACTATAGATTTTAGTACAGTCAACTTGTACGTCACAAATCGAAAAAATTCTTGGGTGTTTAGTAGGAACTATTAAAAGCTATACTTCCAGTTTAGCGCCTTCGAATATATTGACTATTTATACAGAAGTCGTTATTATGCCTGCAACTTTCGACACCATAAACCAATATAGTATATTGTGTGGCAAGTGCGTAAATGCGGCAATTTTTTGACAGCGTGCAAGTTTGTCACAAGCCACGATTACATTCGCAGGACGAGTTTGGGGATTGTACACGAGCCGAAGGCGAGTCCTTGCGAATGTAGTCCGGGAGCGAGACAAACTACACTCTGGCGAAATTGCCGCCATTGCGCACGTGCCGCACACTATTTTTTTTGTAACAAATGCCGAAAATGCTCTTTTTTCGCTCTGGTGTCGCCATTAAATGGCCTAATTTTTTTACAGCTGACATTAGTGCCTAAAAAATCCGAAGGATCCGTGCGTAAAAGGGCTACTTTACGCACTAGTGCGTAAAAACGCACTTTATAGGCACGCATATTTCAGCAGTGAAAAAATCGATCACTTTACGGCGGCTCAAGAGTGAAAAAAAAAACGAGCTTTAGAGGCATGTGTTACAAAAAATATTTTATTCCAACTGTTTTGTATAAGTTATTAAAAAAAACAGCTATTTTGGTGCAATACTGTGTGATTTTTTATATAAATATTTATCAAAATTTAATATAATATTATTGACTGATTTTTAAACGTCACTGTTTCAACTGTCACTGTGTTTCAACTGCGTCTAGTCTCCCCTAATATCTCAAAGCAAAAAAAAACTATATTATCGACTAAATGAACAACAGCCAATAAACAAGTGAATAAAATTACGATGGATATGACGTATTTTGGCCAACTTCCGTGGCAATCGATTTTTTTTTCATCAAAAAAATAGAAGCTCTTAGTCGCTTGGGTGATGGGTCGACACTACTCAGAATACCATGTCCTTGAGAGAGAAAATGATATAAAGTATTTATTTAACTGAATATAGAAAAAGACGTTTCGCGTGGGGCCACATCGTAACTCCAACAACTCGGCGCGCATCTCAACGGTAATGGCGATTTTATGTTGCACCGGCTGGCACTCCCGCAGTGCGCTTTTTTTTTACCTTCAACCCCCGTATACGCACTGTAGGGAAAAAAAAAATTCTCGGCAACTCAAGCGTCGTACATCACTGCAAACCCTGTGCACTCTTCCTTCCGGGATTCACTGACAGGGGCGCAATTGTCCCGGGGGACCGAGATTCACCACGTGTGGTTTAACTCAAGGTAAAATTAATGGGGATGATAGGTATATAGACAGTGGGAATCATTGGCGTGAGGTTTATAGGAGTAAATTTTTTCGTTGTTTTGCGACTGGCGTTGAAAAAAACAGGATAGTAATTATATACGCCGGGAGAACTGGGCGCTCTTGAAATAATCTGATACACGGTGCAGAAGATAAAAGTGGATGATAGAGGGCTTACGAATATTGGGCTCGAGCGAAAAATTGACCGAGAAGCTAGCACGTATAGAGGTAAAACGAAGAAGCGCGCGCGATTAAATTTCCTTCCGCCCGACTGTAGAAAGCCGCGCCGCCACCGTAGCTCTGCGCCGGAAGCCAGAGGGGGCGGAGGCTTACTTCGCACTATATAAAGTAGCGTAAAGCCGTAACATGGCTAAGTATAGGGTGACTTGACGCGCTTCGGGTTTCCCCTTTAGCTGGAAAGCGAGGAGGAAGGAAGGATATGAAAGAAGGATGAGTTCTAACCAGCGAGATATCGATATGAGCTCTAGGCACCCACTATGCTTCGCTATACTTATAACCGAAAATGAGGTTTCAGTCATCTCAAAAGCCATCCTGTCATTTTTTTTTCGTATTCACAACGGATGAATTATTAAAATATATACGACAGCTCCGAATAAAGCCAAACAAAAATAAAACAGATGACACAATTGTCACAGAATGTGATCGGTGGTGCTTTTTATTGTCGACACAAAAAAAGTGAGATAGAAAAAGTCGATAAGATTGCAGTTATTATTTTTAATATCTATCGAACGCCAGATGTTGAACGACCAATTTTAATAGGATACCGGACAAAATAAAACAATTTCATTCTATTTTCATCGTTGACAATATTGTATTATTATGGTATATGATTATTTTTAATATTTAATTTAAATAAATTTTCATTTCAATATTTTCTCATATGAAATATTTTTTTCTTTCTCTAATATACTGAAATTAGGGGATTGTGGGGAAAAATCGGGTTGGGGAGATTAGACCCAATTGGAACACATTTAAAAATCAGTGAATAATAATATATTAAATTTTGACGAATATTTATGTAATGAATAACACAACAATGCATCAACACAAATTTTTTTGTAATAAACTGATATAGAACAGGTGGAATAAAATATTTCCTGTTTTATACGGTGTCGAAAGTTACAGGCATTGCTGTTTTCTTTTTCTGATTTTACACTTATTATTTATTACGCATGAATTTGAACGATATACTAAGTTAAATAATAGTTTATGAGCTTTAAGAAATAAATAGAAAAATGAGTTAAATAAATAAACATTATCCCTAAAGGCACATAAATCTGTCGATATTGCCTTGTGGTGTCGATTGTAACAACGTTTAAAAAAGCCATTAAAATGATCTAAAAAATTTCAAATTCAGAAAATATTTATCTAATATGCTCTGAAAATTATTTTAAAAATTAAATATGTCCGTATTGTTGTAAAAATAAAAAAATATCTCATGTATTCAAAATCCACATAAATTTAATTTTTTAGTTTATTAATGCAATAATAAATGTTTTTCATTAATAAATAAGTGCTTACGAATAAAAAGAATAATTTATTAAAAATAAGAACACTTTTATCGCAAATCTTCAATTACAATCAAAGGGTGTTTCAACTGCAACCTGCTGAGTGTCAATTTGAACAGAGAACAAGTCAAAAGATTTTTATGGATAAAAATGTAACCGGTCATTGTATTTTAATTTTTATAAATTTTTATAGGAGAATATAGTGTTGAAAACTATTATACCAAATCTGATGGAATGATAATTTATACTTTCAACACAATAAATTCTAATGATTTTAGTGTTTCAAAGGAATCCAGTCTCCCATATCTACAGAAACTAAGGGTCTGTCCATGGAAAAAAACAAAAAACAAAAAACAAAACAAACTTTCCGGGGCAACACCGCAAAACTTGCCGTAATCGGCCGGAATATCTACTGGGACATTTTTTTGCATGTAATTTCGCAGATCTTTTTCGATGATTGAATCAGTCATTCAGAACATTGCCAAAAAAATCAGCGTTTTCACAAATTTGCATTTGATTTAGCCATTAAGATGGCTGATTCATCAGCTAAAATCACTTATTTCAAAAACACTGAGAATCATTCAAAAAAGACTAATTCGAATTTATAGAGAGTAAATTTCACTGTGCGATCGAGAATACTCACAGTTATTTTTAGGATGGACAATTGAATTATTATCTAACTGCAATCAAAGTTTGTTAAATTTTATGATAGACGTTTTATAACTTTTATTCAATTTTTTTATTTAGCAAGCTTTTAATATATTTTAACATCAGTAAAATTATATATAACTATTCCTAGAATTTTTATCCTTTTTACCAAGCGGATATTCCATTTTTCACTTTTGCTGTTTAAAAAATCAGAATTATCTTAAATCTCCCATTTTAGCCTACTTGTTTTTATATATAACTCATTTTGGATGGCAATCTAAAAATATTTTTTTATCAGTGAAAATATATTTATGCTTCAGGAACGTCTCTCATAAAATTTCAATTTAATTCAAGAAAAAAAAAGATAACCGAGATATTTTTACGTTCGATTGTTACAGCTTATATTTGACATCTTTAATTATTACAATCACTCGAGCAATCTTTTTTTCAAAGTTCATCCCTCAATTTCCCTCTACCGTATAAAACAACAATTCCCACTAATTAAAAGTGTACAACGTCAGCTGTCATCACTTTTTTTGATATGTATCAAAAATGTCCACTATAAACCCATATAACCACTCCTTCGGTTTCATAAAAACCGACACGATCGTTAATTCTTAATGATAAGAATTTCACTTGATGTATAGCTTGTTATTATAGGTGTATACACACACTCAGAATTTAATGAAAACAAGAGGACGCACTTATTTATCGTCGCGCACAGGGCCACCAGCCCAAAGTTCATTAACGTGCAAATTGAAAGGCGCCGCTTGGCATCTCTATTAAAATTGCGATCCAATAGACGCCCCTTTGGAGTTTGGGTTTATATTGAATCCGAGGTTATACGACCATTCTTCATCTCAGAAGCGTTGAAAAGAAAAATTAAAGAACTTGTATAATCCACGGCAGTACATTAGCTTGAAATCTTTCAGCGAGTAAATCTGCCACATTTTCTCAGTTTAACAGCTTTAGAAAGTCGTTTGTATTATATCTGGATCATTTACCACACAAACCATGCCGTCATCACCGAGAATAAACCTGAATATTATTCATTTACCACCCTGGTGACAATAAGGGCCCATTTCTACGAATCATGACCATCCTTGCAACGGTCGTTTGCAAGCTACAGAACACGACAGAGTTGAAGCATTCACTGTCTCTCCTTATAAAAGCGATTTAACCCCCGTTGACCCTACAGTTCATCGAAGCGATACCACGCCTTGACATCCACGCTCATCTTCCTACTCCCTTTAATGCCGTTGGCATGACACATCCCCGAACACATACACACACGTCCACGTTCATCCGCTCTTCCAACTGAACAAGTGTTGCCGACTATTATTAGTATTAATACATGGTGCGCGTTTGAACGGTAATTAGATGGACGTTATAGCTGGGCCCTCTGCTGAAATACGAGTAATTAGATTTAATTGACGCGAAGAGAGCTCGGGCTGACGTGGTTCCTACAATTTTCCAGTAATTGCCTTGTTCCCATCATTGAATCATACTACGCGTCACTTATTTCCGTCGGTGCAATAGAGCCGTGAATTGAAATGCCACATAAAGTTGAATCAATGGCAAAATGCTGTGTATAGATACAAGACGTTAAGACGTTTCCGATTAATAATAGAAATCTCAGTGCAGCCGCAAGCATCTCTGCTCTGTTATTGGTATAGTTGAGCAAAACTGGTCGTATAGTCGTTAAATTAATATCGACATTGGCGCATGAAGGCATGCGCATCCTGAATCAAATTAATTCCCAAAGATACTATGGCACCATTCTGCCCACAGATCCAGCCGCGAGATGCTAATCCTGAGAGCTTTCCCAGCGACTTTAAGGTGTGATGGAAGCGGTGCTTAGAGCTTGGATTATCGTACTTCCAACGCGAAGAAGAAGAAATGTCCGTGGAGGCTTGCGCTTCAGTGTCCTGGGACAGCTGTCGCCTGAAGCTTAGATCTTGGTCGTGATGAAGCCATTTAAAGATTCGTCGTCGTTGGATGCAGATAACACAAAACAGCCTTTGCTCTTGATGATGCTAGTTTCAGACTCATCACTCGTGCTCATCGTCATCTCTTCGTTATCGTTGCTCTTGAATATTCTCTTTTCAAGAGCGCCACTAACCGCTTAGCTCAAGCGTGTAGCAAGAGAATCCGTAAAGTACGGCGAAGGATAGATAAGGAACGGCAAGATGAGATTTTATTACGAGAAGATCAAAGTGCTCAACTTGACACAGACTAAGACGTAATGATAATCATGAAATTAAAGGTAGGAAAGCTCTTAAGAGACTTCTGCTATACGCACATGAGATTTTAAAATACTGTCTGTCCCAACGTTTGAATTAAAACTTGCATGGCTGCTGATGAAGATTCGCGATGAGAATTTATATACGCGTCAAAGGAACCGGGAAATATATGTTTCATTGAGACGAAAGAATGAGGCCACGTGAAAAAAAAAGGAAAAGCGGACGCAGAGAGGAACGAATTAGACGTTGAAAGAACGGATGGGAGGTGAAGAGAATGAAGCAGTGTATAACCTAAAGAGGAAAGCCATCAGTATAGGTGAACTATTTAAATTGAAACTGAAGTCCGCCTCTCCAGCCCTTCTGCTTTTCCATCGCGAACATTCCAAGCCGTTCTCTGGAAGCGAGCATCGTTTAAGTAAAAGCAGTACCTCGCACTTTGGAAATTGGCTCCTAAATCGCAAAGGTGATTCCCATCGAGCTAGTTCGTAAATTATCAACTCGAATTGCCCGGCTACCTTCTGCTTTCTCTCCACTCTTCTCAATCGGCCTTTTATCCTTTGTGCCCATCCATCGCATCACGTTCATTCAGCATATTTTCACCTCCTTCTCTTTGACTCGAATAATAAAATCCTCAATATGTCTGAGCAATACATTGAAAAGATATCCAACTAATGTTGGTAACTTGTCGAGCGAAAAACTGTTCTACCATAAAAATATGTAAGGAGACAGTGATCGAAAACAAATATCGGACATGGCTTTAGTTTTTCGCTAATCACTATTAAATTAATACAACTTAGAATCTGGTTTTCAATACCAGAGATTTTCGATAATTTACGAAGAGATTGGTACTGGTTTCCAGTGAAAAAAATCAGAATTGCGACCAGAATTGTGTCGACACATACGGCACTTTTAGGCCGGACATCTGCCAATCGCGATGTTCGACTGTAAATATCTAACGAATAAAAAAACTTGTTACTTAACTACAAAATGTTAAATTAAGCGAAAAAATTCCTCTTTCTAATGAACTATACACGAGAATTTTTTAAAGACTATTAGTGACGTATAATGCCGTATTATGCATCGCAGTCACTACATTTACGCGGACCGGGAGCAAAGCACACCCCATGTTGCGCGATTGATTGGTAAAGGTAGAAAATTCTTAAATTAGGGTATAGTTGACGGATAAAATTTGCTATCTATACAGAGCATTCTCACGAGTCAACTTAATAATTAACACTTGTCGCGACGAGGCTCATCAATTTCACTCAGACGTTTATGTATTCATGAAGTCGTACCAACTGGAAATTGAACGTCGCACTCGGGCAAGAAAAATTGAGAGCGTTATTCCGTAGCTTCAGCAATATATAGTTATAGAGTTCTACCTAGGTGCTTCGAGGGAGATTCAATCACTATTTATTACGTGGACATGGCATTCCTTTTTTGCAAGGGATGTCACTGCGAGTAGGGTGAAATTTTCACTACGTCTTCCTAGGATGAAAGTGTGTATCTAATAAGCCACCAGGATGGACATGGTCTATTTAGCCCATGGCTGTCCTGTGGGACCCAGCCACAACAACATTACCCTGGTGATAAAACGAGTTTACTCGTCCAGCTATATGTCTAACGCACCCTCGCTGAGTAGAAATGCCTGCATGCTCTTGAATAATACTGATTCATGAGTATACGTAGGGAATATTGAGTCATCAAAATGGTGGGAAAAATAAATTCATTAAGAAATTGGGGAAATTTATGTGACTCATAAAAGCTTATCAGATGAAGATGGAAAATTTGCAGGCTATCATTAACTGTATTTGATTAAATGGTGAAATAATTCGAAGCAAATTGTAGCAGGGAAGACTAAACGCAATTGAAACAATGACGTTGAACAATCAGTAAATGATAGTATATTAAATTTTGATAAATAATAATTTATACTAGAATATATAAACATTTTTATTGCAAATCGTCAATTAAAATCAAAAAGTGTTTCAACAGAAAACAAGCCAAACGTTTTTTATTTATAAAAATATAACAGATCATTGTATTTCCATTTTATAAATTTTTATAAGAGAATATAGTATTTTAAATTATTGTGCCAGAATTAATAACTTAATAATTATTACTTTTGACAC
Organism: Macrocentrus cingulum; assembly: GCA_002156465.1. Classification (NCBI taxonomy): domain Eukaryota; kingdom Metazoa; phylum Arthropoda; class Insecta; order Hymenoptera; family Braconidae; genus Macrocentrus; species Macrocentrus cingulum. The sequence continues at coordinate 10,272 of MVJL01000913.1, read as the reverse complement.
AATAAATTCGAAGGGTTTTAGTGTTTCAATTGAGTTCAGTCTCCCCTACATGTAGTATACAAACGATTATTCAATTAATAATTATCTCATGGAAAATCATACACTGTTAGAAATGGAAAACACAGATTTTATAAAAAATTTGGAATAAAAAATTCATCATAAAATTAGTGATAGTGTTAAGAAATGCATCTCATATTAATTCAATGATTAAAGCCGTCAAATTTCAAAGTACTATTCGTAAGTATCTCAAATGACTATTTCTTGGAGTTTTCAAAACTGTTTTCCTAAATTTTCATAAAATTTTTTTCGAAGATTGAGAAATACTTCAATTTAATTTTTACATCGCAACCGTATATATACGCACGGTTCACTGCGAAACAGTCACCCACACTGCACCAGTGGCATGCACAAAGATTTTTTTCCTCTCCTAAACATGGTAAAAATCCAAAGCAAAATTCGCGAACGAAAATTTGAATTCTAAAAAAAAATCTTTCAAATTTTTAGTAGGCTGTAATTTTGATAAAAGATAGATTCCTAAAATTGAATAATCCGAAATGATAGTTTTTCTATACAATACAAAAATAAAAATTATATTAAAATAACTTTATTGAAAGGTCGGAAATATTAAGCTATTAAATTTGCGATTATTATTAACAGTGTGCGTATTATGATAGCTTTTTAGCTTATTCAAACAGCCAGACAGATTGCTGCAATTATCGCTAAAGTTTCGACCATTAGTCACAACTACTGAGAGAATTAGATTTAACATGGAATACCATCCGTCACCTCGGAATTTTTTTCAACAGATTTATAGTCGAAATCTACATTCACATGTCGTCGTTCTACAATACGAAACTTCAAAAGCACATTTCTAACTAAACTGACTTTACTTATTAAAGAAAAATTCTATAACATTTAAATTTTACACTAAAACATTTTTTTTTTTCATCACAAACTCAAAGACAAAGGATTTATAATTGTTGTAAGAGAAAAGTTGATCCACTGATGCGTCATTTACCAAGGATTTACGTCACTCTCCAAATTACCGTCAATTATTCTATGTGTTTGATGATGCATTCAACATACTGCTGTTAAAGTAGGCAAGCGCACCTGGCACATACTCACTGCTTGATGAGAATAGATATCCAACTAATTTTCGTTAGGGATTCCTCGGATTTTCAGCCTCTGTCTGAGTCATCGTTGTTTTTGAATAATTTACAACAGCCTAGCATTTTCTTCAGGCTGATAAACGATAGATTCGAATGGCTGAGTCACGAATGCCAAAAGGGAAAATAAACGGAAGGGACTCTTGATCAAGATCGCGTGACAGTGAGGAAGAAGAGAGTCAAAGTCAATGACCCGGAAAGAGAAGCCCATATTTTTGTGGCTAGTCGAAACCAGAGACTAAAAGTCGTTCTAGACGTCACTGTTGATTGCCTCGAACTCGCAGATATAATAGATTATTCAAATATATGTTACAAATGATATTCTCAACTATTAGACTGCGTAAATGGTATATTCATTCATTTTGAAGATTAATTTTTCTAATTTTAAAACCAAATTTCATACTAAACATGTTCCACGTAACGACGAATAAAGTTATGCACTCGGAAATCCGACTCAGCAGCAAAAAAAAAAATTGTATTAAAAACGCCTTATTAAAAAGCAATTATAAATTAAATTAATGTAATACTTCTAATTAATATTTCCTGCGTTAATAAACTGAAAAATACTATGGCAAAGGCGATTATGGTTTTTTATTGATATTAATCGTAATTATATATATTTATTAGGTTAATTTAGATTTTTGTTTGAAATAATTAAAAATTTATCATGAGAACTCTAATTACCGACGCGGGTCTACCTCATTTTTTTAAAGATAGTTCTCGAAGTGATCGCTCGAAGCGCTGCAACATTTGTTATGCATCACTATAGTATAGTTCTGTCGCAGTCATTTTGAATTTTTATACTTTTTCTCTAATTGTGACCGAGTGGAAGCGAGTTAACACTCAAATATCAATAGGCTTCTTTACTAGACATAGAGCAATCGATTTATATCAATAATAGTGTGATTAATGCTCCACGGTGAGCTCTACTTTGATGACATACATTCATGTAAAAAGAGATAGTTGTAAAAAATTTTTGTGTAGCATCAACCACCTCGTCAAAAAAAAAAGAATTTATCCGAATCTCATAATGAAATAACCGGTATTAGCTGTCAGAAAAATCTTTACTTTAAGCTGATTGGATCAGTAGTTTTTTTGTAGATGCATTTTTATGCGATTACTTAAAATTGAAAGAAAAAATGAAACAAAAACCAACAAAAACAAGAAAATTATTCGTTTTTAAAAAATCAATAACAATTAACCGTTAAAATTCTATTTTTAGGCCCTAGGGCGTAAAAAATAAGGTCGAAATGAGTTATACTTTAGACCTGCTTTTTTTATACCATATATATTAAGCTCGAGGACTTGGAAAATAATAGTGTAAAAATGACCTACTTTCCGCCCGCTTTTTAAAGTCAAAATAACCCACTTTTCGAGCAAGTAGGACAAAATAGTACATTGTGTACCAAGGGTCTAAAGTATGCTATTTTGTACCGGGTATTGCTGCACGAGCCGATGGCCTACATTTAGGCGCGTGGTACACACGATATTTTTTGTCCCGCTGCGAGAAAAGTGACCCATTTGCCTTTTGTTAGGCGTGAAGTGGCTTTTTTGTCACTTACTTTTTGGCCCGCATTTTAGGACCAAAAAGTGCTATTTTAGGCCCTAGGAACTAAAATATCACTTTTTAGCCCTGAAAATAGGGCTAAAAATCGGGAACAAAATGAGCCACTGCACGCCCTCAAATGGGGTACAAAATGGGTCACTTTTTGAGCAGGAGGGACAAAACTGATTTTTGTATTGCAGTTATTTTTAGTTTTAAATTATTGCACGAGGCATACGCGATAGTGTTTAATATATGGAAAGGGTGGAAACCTTGTGATATATTATGACTGGCATAAAACAACGCTTGCTTATTTTCTTTAATAAACTTAGGTACCTTTTAGGGAAGGAAACCAGCCGAGTTATTACACCGGTCACGCTTTTTAAAGCCGGGATCTTGTCGTTTCGTGTATCGTATTCAAAACGATTTATATTAAAGAAATTTTCGCGCCAAATTTATGAGAAAAATTCGATAAGTTGGAGTAATTGGATATCTAGTGAAGAGATTCATCGTTTTTAGTCTTGAATCAATTTTACAATTAAATCTTGCATAAAATATTCTATATAAACCTTTTAAGCTGCTAATATAAATTTGGAAACATTGAATTCTTATACTATATGATGATAATCAAAGAAGATCCAGAGATTGGGGTTTTAGAATTTCTGAAATAAACTTCGATATTAGGAAGCGTATTTGAAGATATAGCATTTTAATACAATAAAATAACGGAAATAAAGCGGTAATATGAAAGTGTAATTGACTAAGACGTTTAATTTCATTCGGCTGGATAATTTTCGACAAAGGGTATAAAGTTGTCATTTGCACCAAAAGGTGTGAACTTTCGAATCACACAAGTGTATGAGCATAAGTGCAGCTTGAGCCAAGATTTGAGCTTTATACATGTAAAATATCGCTTGTCCGCACGTGCCACACACCATATTTTTCGTAAAATCTGCTCGGAAAACTTTGACATGAAAAAGTAGATAGTCTAAGATTTGTCACATTATCCATGCACATGTTCTCCTTGCGCACATGCACCTAGTTTACATACTGTATATGGTAAAAAGTGGAGCATGTAAAAAAACTACTTTCTGGAGCCATATAATCAAAAATAATGATTACAATGGTTGCTTTAAAATTTTAAATTAATTAAAATTTTTAAATTGAACATGGATCACTTGATTTCGGTAAATTTTGGTCTAGATTAGTTGGATCTATAAATTAATTTGTAGAAATAATAGAAGTTGAGAAATTGTTTTTGAGTGAATTAATAAAAACAAAAAAAATCGAAACTATATTAATACGAAATAAAATTATTTTAACATAATGAGACTAATTTTCTTTTCTTTTTTGCGGTAAGAAATAATCACATCCGCATGAGTAAGAACTCATCAAAAACTTCAATTATATTATAAAGTAAATATTTCCGCCGTGAGCGGGTAATCGAGAGTAAATTGAGTCTTCAAGCACTAACACCCATGTCAGAGAAAAATTGCCGTAAATATACGTCGCGGAAGTGATGAAAAAGAAAAAGATTGAAGCGATAATAAAATACTTAAATTTTGAAAATACTATACCATCACTTTAAGACTTTAAATCGAAAAATAAAATAATAAAATTATCAACCACGAAAATTATATATTTCTTAAAAATAATCCATGCAGATGTAAAATGAATCCAAATATTGAAATTCATGCGCAAGACCGGGCAATGCTAACTGAAAAGGCTTTGCATCAGAGGTTTTCCCAAGCAGAAGAAAAAAATTAAATAATTTCTATCCATGCTTATAATACCGCTGTGAAACAACTGCCAAGACAAGAACGGCAAAAGGGAATATTGCTGGAAGGCCTCGAGTTATTCGGCTCACAGTGCAAACTAATAACGACGTTTAAAGGCTCTAATATTTCCTTCCGCGGCTTTGCCACAGTCGGGAAGACTTTTTCACGCTGAAACTTTTAGATCTTATAAGAAAAGTTACTACTTCACCCTCGCTGACTTGTCTACTCTGCCTTTCCAACGTATAGCATCCCTTTCCTATCTCACACACATACACAAAACTTCTTCTATCAGCATGTTCCCATTTCTCTTTACACGCCAAGTGCAAACATAGACAAAATAATCGTGTGCGTTTCGATTAAAATTCACTCCAACTAATTTAATAACTTCACGCTCTTACAATCCAAACTTATCCACAGCTCATTATACCCCTTAGCAAAATTCATAGAAGCCTATAGTATTGAAAAAAGCAGAAAAAATCTACAGCTGGAATTTAAAAAATATCAGTCATTATTTTAAGTCTTTTTATAGCAAAGCAAATTTGGCTCTATTTATTTTTGCAATAATTTAATTAATAGTGAAGCAGTCACTCTAGAGACTGTAGACTCTTGCGCTCTTGTCTTCACACGTATCATCTCTCGTAGATAGAGACAATTCATCGTTGAGACTAAAGTCTCTAAAATAGAAAAACTAAAATCTAGATCGACTATTATTGTCGTAATATAGATTAATTAATTTTTTTCAACTGTAAATTGTTACGTTTTATTATTTTCCATTTCAACTAAGTAATTACAATTGCATTGACTTGACTCTATGATTTTATTGATATTGATAAACGTGCAAACTTATTATTATCTTCATTTTTTATATTTATGAATGAAATTAATCTTGATAATTATTTTGCGATAAATGCGATTCGAGAGGCATAATTAGAAAACGAAATAATTATTTAGATCAAGTAAATGTATTGAATGTAACTTTTATCATACGTAATTATATTATTTATAAATTTAAAGTTTAATAGAAATATTGCATGGTTTGAGGCATATTTAGATCAAGTAAATGTATTGAATGTAACTTTTATCATACGTAATTATATTATTTATAAATTTAAAGTTTAATAGAAATATTGCATGGTTTGAGGCATTTATTCTAAATCCGTCCCGGTAGCAGCTCAGCCAGAAATTTTCCAAGTCCTTTTAGCTGAAAATTTCCCAAGTTCTTCATGAAGAACTTGAAAAAATTTTGGTACGACAACCGAAGGAAGTTGGAGTCTCCGAGCTCTCGTTGGCATACTATCGTCTCTAAGCGTGTGCAACGTTCGAATCGGAAAGACAACACGAGACTCGAGTCTTCAAGAAGTGCGATTCGCGAGACGTGCGTAAGAGTTAAGAGACTAAAGTCTTTCGGAAAAAATTCGAACCACTAATCGCGAGGGTTTAAATACTCGATTTTCATTAGTGGCTCTATGAAAAAAACTGTAAACGCCACAAAAAGATATTCAGAGTCTGCAAGAGCCCCTTTATGACTCAAAAAATCCGAATTTTTTTGTCCTGGGGCAAGATAAGCTTTACGTATTAATCAAATCATTTAATATTGCAGCTCACAAATGGTAAATAATTTTCATAATTATTTATTAAATCTAAACTAGTATATTTTGGATAAATTTTGACTTAGACTGATTTAAGCCTCAGAACGCGTGAATGAGAAATACAAATACCTTCACCAATATATTTTTAACAGTGTGCTTTTTTTCGTATATACAATCGCGAAAGTTATAAACGAATCTTTCAAGAGCATCCATAAACTGATCTGAAGAAAAAAAATTTTATTCCAACCCGAAAACTATACACAGAGGAATGGCTCCTACAGAGTCAAGAAACATATAGCAGGAAGTAGCCATGCGACAAGTGAAACCGAAGCGACAAAGAAAAACACTTTTATCGAGCAGGGACACTTGGTGAAGTTGGTCAAGAGTTGGTGAAAACTTTATCCCACGAGCTCTTTAACTTTGGCCATTTACGTCTACCCATAGTTTGCCCGGTTTGTAGATGATAATTGCCTATAAACTTTGAAGATTCTCTCGCAAGCAGCGAGAGTCGATAACTCACATTAATGGACACAAAATACTGCGTCACTTCCATAAATGAATAAGTGTTTAAGCAGACGACAAGACACGTATTAAAAAGACTAATCGGCTGTCAGACATATTGTGCCAATTGAGGTTCACACTTCACTCGTGTGCAGGCTCGACGCCGCGCGGCGTTCAAGATTGAGCTTCTTATTATTCCAAAGCGAGAGGGAGCCTCACGGACTTTCCGTGGAATGCGACGACAACGAGAGGCCGCGCGCGCCACAACGGAAGGAATGAGGAAACATGGCAGAAGCGTGGCAGCCGAGTTGGATTCAAGGCTGGGTCACCGTTGCGCTTATTTGACACTTGGAGCGACAAACGGCCACCTTATTACCTTAGCCATCGTCGTTTACCTCGATGGGGTACATTTATAGTGCACGTACACACAGGAAAAGGCGAGTGTAGCGCGCACAAATCGATTGGTCGCGGCAAACGTTTCCCCGGCATGGACATTCTTATTCAAAGTTTCCACGACATCGCCGGTAACGAGTTTCCAAGGTATTCCAATCGATAACGTGCGCGCGTTCCAGCTTGACACGCTTGCAATCGATATATATCGACAATTTTGCAGCGTCAAGACGCACACAAGAGTATGAGGGCGTGCAGAGAAATGACACAACATCAGTGCCAAAACTTCACTTGCAAGTGTCAATCTATATCAGTTTACATTCCGTATCGATCAGCCGAGCAGAAGTGTGTAATAGTCAACTGTTCGAAACCCCCTTCCGGTGCCACACACCACATATTGCCGTTTATGTATCAGCGCCCGAGGGACATGTTATCTCGCCTGGAGGGATTGCGTTAATCGTGTGCACGTGTGTATCTCACGGCTGCGACACATCGCCGCGATCGCTGGAGAAGCCCACAAGGCCACACGACCGCCGTCCTGCCATTGATCGTGAGCATGCTTCGACACATGACTCAGTTATTTGTTTGCTGTTGACGTAACGAGGTATGTATGAATGGCCACGAGAAGCGTGTGGCCACATGATCGTGTTGCGGAATATTTCCATCTTGTTTGTTTTAAAGCTTATATGTGGTATAAAATCAGCATAACCTTGCTATATTCTGGTAAATTTTTTTTTATCTAATTTTTTGTTTTGCCGAGTCAACGCAGAATTTGATTTTTTTGAAGACCTTGAATTTTAAATTAAAAAATTAATTATAAAAAAAGCTATTGTAGATAACTTAACGAAGTTTTCAGCGATTATAGTAAAGTATATCTATAATTTCATTGAAACATTTTTTTTTTTTTAATTTTAGTTGGATATTGTCATATTTTTTATTAATTTTTGAGCAAACAAATTGGAATTTTAATGAATTTTCAATGAGATGATCGAATTTTTTTAGTAATACGCGTTATACAGTTAAATTCTCTATTTTAAAATAAAATTTTGCTACCCGCCGACATTAGTTGGATATCCTCGTTAGAATAAGGCACAGCGGCTAGCGATACAAGTGCTGCGCACTACTGAGCTTAGCTATTGAGGAGTTACGATTGCTATTCCAAAATGAGAGAAATTCAAAACGTTGTATCTCCGATATTAAATCAGTCAGAGGCCTAATTTTGATTTTATTAGATTCAAGTGCTCTATTGGCTATCCAAAAGTGGTATTATAAAAACTTTTTTGTTAATTCGTTGATTAGAAAATCAATTTTCAAAAATCGAAAAATTAAAAAATTTCCAGCAAAACAAAAAACTAACCATTTATTGCTTTATCTTTTCTGCAGCTATACTTCAAGTTTTATTCAATTCGTCCATTTCGTTTACGAAAAATTGGATAATATATATTATAATAATTTATAAACTAGGTTTTTTTGAAATGGTTGATTTTTTAGCACCACTTTAATGTCATTTTTTAAAGTCACTTTCTTAATAAAATATTTTTTTCAGCCTCCATATCGTAATAAAATGTTTTCAATTATTTTTTTAAATTCATTTCCAATGATAAAATAATTATACACGTGATATTGAAAGAGTTAATTATAATATCTCATTCAAACGGCCTTTTTTTAAAAAATTGCATAATAATTCTATATAGAAACAAAATTATTCTAGAAAGAAACAAGAGAACCAAGGGCAGATTTCTTAATGAACTGACTAAAAAAAAAAAATAATAAAACCCAGCGCTGCGGGGCATTTATAAATTCTCATAATATATTCAGCCCTACAATCGAGGCATGGAAGAAATCAACGATCGATTTCTTGATTGCCAACTTTGTCGCTCGGTCAAGTGTTATTGTCAATTAATTATCATCAGCCATGAGGCAAAAGTGTGCTCTCGAGAAAACTGACAAGTTTCCCAGAGTAAAAAGAAGTTAACGCGAGGAAATTCTCCCCCAAGAATAATGAACTAAGGCGCTCTTATCGAGCATCTACATGCTCAGGGTAGCTTATACGTACACGTATAGAAAAGAGCATAGAGCCACGTAAGGAAAAGGGGTTGGCTTAGCCATATAGACATAAATATATCGGGCATAGAGTGCTAGTGATGCTTGGAGAGAGTAAAATGCACATGTCCAGATCGGATGATCGGTCGAAAAATGATTAACGGTTGCGGTCTGGATGGTAAAACTCGTTGAAAGTGTGTATAAGCGCGATCATGGTCAGCAGTGGGTGCTTCAGAAGTATCAAAATCCGGAAGTGTGGAAACGAGCGGTCGTTACTCATTGGTGTTGTAGCGGCGCGATGCCATTAGCCGCGGACGCGCCCGAGAGCAGAGTTACGATTGAGAGTCATCCATGCGAGATGCAATCGGATGCTGTTTCCGATACATTTCTATGGGCTGTATGGCGCAGTGCACATTTGACGACGACGCACAAAGTAAAGTGGCCCAATATACGCAATCCTACCCATCATAACTATCTCAACTAATAGAAAGCCATCATCAGCGTTATAGGTGGAGGCAGCGGCTATTGATTTATTCATAAATCCAGTCGCAATATATACACTGAGCGAAAAATTTATTTATGTCTAACACATAGATATATTCGGTAAATGATGAATTGATTTTTTTAATTTCATAAAATATACGATTTTATAGTTCGATTATGGTGAATCGATTTATTAACGATGAATCGTGTGATAGTAATATGAAATATTTGATTTGTTTTACACTGCACTGTTAAAAAAAATCGCAAATATGATAGCTTAATATTTCTGAAATTTCAATAAAATTATTTTAATATCGTTTGCATTTTCTTATTGCGCGTGAAACAAAGAAGATCAAAAGCCTGAGATCAAGTTTGATCAAAATTTTGGTAAGAACAAATTTGATCTCAGGAGATGTGTGGAGATGTAATAAATATATATTTTAGTCAATAACCTAAATATTATATAAAAATATTATTTTTTTCGTGCTACATCATGTAAAAAATAATCGACTTGATGAAAAAAAAATTGAATATCGAATTTACGAGATAACTTTCGGAACTTCGCGGTCATCCATCCAAGTACGGAACCTCCTCACGAGTGCTTAACTTCATTGATCTGTTGCTTGACGTTAAGACTGCTCGTCCATCATCTTGATTTGTATGTCTGATGACAGTTGACACATACATTCGGAATAAATTTTGAAAGGGAAGTTAGTAAAATATCCGACTAAGCTTTAAAAAAACCATTAATAATCACACGATTATTAATGGTTTTATTA
>MVJL01000912.1:0-67141 GCA_002156465.1 Macrocentrus cingulum | reverse complement strand
GCCATCAATTTATGTACGACGTCATCGTTGCCGGTGCTGGTAACCTTGCTGACCACGAATTTATAGATAATACTTGCCAAGAACTGCTTTGCTGACTCTGAATTTATAGACAATACCCGTCCAGAAGTTATTCCGACGCACTGGTGATATTTTTCCTTATTGATTTGGCCCAACTTGATGAGATATTCAATTAATTTCCGGGGACGACACCAAATCCATGAGGAGATTGTACGCCATTTTCAGCCATTGTGCGGCTTCGAGAACGTTCACTATATATATCTATACAGTTCAGCGGCAATAACGCAGTCAAAGCGAGAGAGAGGGTGAAGCCGGAAACTCACTTTCTCTCTCTCATATATTTACGCAGCCGGTGCGCGCGCACTCGATGAAATAAACTGCGCGCTTTTTAAATGTCAAAATTGGCATATAAAAAAAATAATCAACAGATAGTTTTCTTTTTAATGGTATAAAATGACACAGTAGAGAATAAAAATAGAAAATTCATACATTTACAACTTGGAATTCGTCGAGATATTTGTGTAAAAATATTTGAAACATTTGGGATAAATATTGAATCTTAGCAAAAATGAATATTTTACTAAAATTGACAGTAAAAAACTATTTATCAAGCGTCCTTTATTTCATGCATTTTTTAAATTAAAAAGTTGACATGGCCGAATACAAATATATATGTAGTTTTTTTTTTTTAAAGTGGTATAAAATGTGAAAGCAAGACAAGTAAACTTCCAATGACGTCGACATCCACTCTAATGCCTTTTCTACGATTACATATTATATTGTCGATAAAAAAATAACTACCTTATTACCGAAGCTCTCGATAAATTTAATAAGGAAATATGCAAAATTCAGCTATAAAACTTACTTGACAATGGATGGAATAATCTGAAGATATGTTTCGAGAGCGCTTCAACTCGCACTGAACTATAAAGTGAAAAAAAATGAGAGCAACATGTTCATTCTTGACAACAATTACACACACAGAGATAGTTTGAGAAAAAACAGATGTCACTTTGGTGGCATAAGTATTTTTATAAAAAAATTTCTAATACTGTAAGCCAAAACCTTGATTTTCAGAAAAAGAAAATAAAATCTAGAAAAAAAAACTGTCGGTCCAAATCTTATGATTTTAAAACCCTTACATTAACACTCATTCATCTAGAAATTTGATGTAGGTAAAAATTCTTAGGATACTATACTACAATAGAGTAAAAAAAAAAAAACTAAAATAAACCGTGCATATAGTAGTTAAAAAAACTTTAAACATATAATTTTTCATGTTTTAACATTTTCATTTCCCATTTACAAAATTTTTATTTAATGTTATTACACATGTTAAATACACGCTAATAATAAAAATTTTATACATATATAGTAATTAATTTTTTAAATCACATAAATCATTACCAAAGTCATAGAGAATTAGAAAAAAGAAAAAACACTAAAAAAGTTATTATTCTACTAGAAAAAATATTATAAAATAAATTTTATTTATATTTCAAAGTTAAATTTACATAAAATCGAAAACTACCATAAAATTTTTCGTTTTTTTTTTCTTTTTATCCGGAATCGAAATTAAAATTGACAAGCACCTGCAACTTCAGGACTAATATTTTCATCACTTTCACCCTCATAAACTAATTCCATCTGTCTTATCCTCTCAACTAGATTTTCCATGTCAGGCATATCGTGTTCCAAGTCATTGATAGTTTTTACAACAAATGTATCAACAAATCGTCCTCGTTCGGGCATGGTCTTAAAGTGTGCCTCTCTTTGTTCCAACGCTTGTTGAAGTTTTTTCAACTGTGATTGACTTAATTGTTTCTTAAGCTTCTTCAATTCTCCCATCATTAGTTCTATTTCCGTTCCATCTCTGCATTGGTGAGCCAGCAATGTAAATACACGATGTTCCTGATATTTATTGTAATGTGGTGCCTCTATTTCAATCATACGAGCAATTGAACTCTGAAACTTTTCTAAATCTACCACCACAGTATTATCGATTTCTCTATGCAACAAGAGAATTTCACTGAGCGTCACGAAATCCTTTATGTTCGTATTTACAAGTTCTTTAGCATCTGGATGATCTAATCTCATCATCTCTTCAATACATTTTTTAATAATCAATTTTCGCCGCATACCCTGAACTCCCGGCGGTATATCAACTTCAATCCACGAAAAATAGTTTCTCAAGTTATCCACTAGACGTGATCGTTCGACATTCAGTTTATTAGTTGTGTACACCATCATTTTACCAAGTGCTAATGGCACTTGGCTTAAATCTGGAGTGTAACTCAAATAGTCAACAGCCTCGCGTGTAATAAGTTGAATATTACACGAGAAATCAGCGCCTTTTGATAACAAATATTTCAGTGTACTCCAAGAATTTCCATCAACATAATTATTGAATGGCATTCCAGCGTCCAACAGCTCGAACAACGCGGTTTTTCCATCATTATCCACAGAATCAATAAATTGTACTCCTAACCTGAAAATCGAGTGAAGCAATGCTGTATTACACCATTTAACTGCTGCATGAAACAATGTACGACCATTAACATTGACTCTTTGCACATTACCACCAAGTGCTTGAAGATCTTGTAGAATAGACACCGAATTGATTCCCAAAGTATTAAGCGACTCGTACATGGCTCTATCGAGAACTCGCAATGGAAAATATATGTCAACGCGATTCATAAAGGCGCGAAATGTCCGATAATTTTGTTTTGCCGCATAAATTAATTGGATCCTCATGGGTGGCTGATAGCCAAAAGCTTTTAGCGAGTGCAAAACATTCGACATTTTTGAAAACACAATCATCTCTTCCCTGGTACCACTCACTTGCCATGGGCTTTTTATGGGAAAGTACTCGAGTTGTCGTATGTCGGATTTCGCCAGTATTCCAAAAACATAATTCTTCTTGGTGTGAAGTATGATGTCGGAGTCGGTAAGGTAGGACGTTATGGTATCTCGATCCAGTGTCTTTATCACTGCACTGCATATATGGCTAAATCTGTGTTCAATCAAGTGATCCAGCATAAGCGCTATTTCATTCGGTGCCGTCTCCAATTTTCTCGTTACAATTGCTCGAAACGGATTGTAAGATTGCTTGGCATTTACTTGAATATTCAAGAATTCCAATTCGTAAGCGTACTTTGGGTTCAATAGTAACATTTCAAGGGCATAGTACAGTGGATCATCGGTATTAAAAGATTTCATGATGTAGCTTATGGCAAAGTACGATCTGTAGTCGGAGTGACGAAAACGCAGAGGTTTACCATCTTGAAATTGCATCAGGGGATACAGCTCCGCGCCATTTTGTGCAATCGCCTGATCAGATTGTTGAATATATTTTTTTAATATACTGTTGAGTCGCGGATTGTTTTGGGGAAATAACAGTTTGATTGCTTGAGGCCCATAAACGTCTATTTGAGCGTTGGCATGATGTAATTCCAAAGAGTACAAAGCTTTTTTTGATATGAACAGTTGATGGGACTTTTTAAACAGTGTTTTTGGATTATACAGTTTTGGATTGTTGACGTAAGCTGACACAGTTGGATATAGTGAAATCGTTTCTTCCGACATCCAGTTCTCCGCGATTTTTCCAATCATTCCAACTGAACGGTCTATTGAAGTTTGGCTGAGTAGCGTTAGTAGCAGTACGTTTATGTATTCATTTACTCGAGCAAAACGTGGATCTTGCTGATTATTTATGGATAATTTTTTTGTCCAGTAACTGCTTAGAAAGTCAGAAATTTGTTGATCGACCAACTGGTTTGGGAGCAGTGATAGTTCTGGTGTGAGGTTTAGACCTTCCAATGTCGGTGAGTCTGTTGAAGTTGTTATGACCACGCCAATTTTTTTGGAGACAAGTTTTTCAATGGCTGACATGAGTTCTTTTTTGTATTGTGGCAATCGGTCGATATTGTCGAGAAAGAATTGTATTTTTCTTGGATTAACTTGAATGATATTTTTAATTAAAGGAACGTAATCATCCTTAATTCCACAACGTATTATATCGTCGATTTTAAAATTTTTTGGTATTTTTGATGGAAATAGATTTTTTTTACTTAATGCCTCTACATCTACATAGATAGCCAAAGCTTTGTTGGAACTTTTCACAGAGGAGAGTAATAAACTCTCGAAAATTCTTAGTGCTCGTGTTTTACCGCTCAATGTATTTCCGTTAATTAACATAAATGTTGAGTCGGTATCTTGAATTCTGTCATAAACTGGATTAAGATATGGGAACAAAATATCGTCCATGGTAGTTGATTTATCGACTGGAAAATGGAATAAGTCATTGATTTTGTGGTCTTTAGTCTCAATATGACGAAGTACCGCTGGGCCTGGATTGAAGTTTTGTGCTGTTACTTTAGAACCATAGAGATCACGAAGACTCACTATGTTGTCATTGGGCAATTGAAATTTAGTTTTTAATATATCCCCAAAATTTTCATCAGTTACAACTATTCCGTGCAACTTTAGTGGTGATAATATTAATAATACCCACAATATTGCCATTTTCGACGCCATTTTATTTCCCACGTCAGCTGACATGCCTTGTAGTTTCATCGTCTGTACACACAAGACATCAAATTAATTATTTAATATAAAAATAATGATATTATAATTCTTGTTTTTAACGTCTCATCAATCGAATAAATCAACAGACAAAATAGTACATTATGCAACTAGTGCGGTAAGTGACGAATTACGCACGGGCGATTTTTCTAGCTCTCTGGCTCGAGTCAGAGTCGTGCACAAACGAGTGTGAATTAGGTATTACGCGCGAGCCGGGAGCGAGTGAGCCGTAATGACACTCGTTTGCTCACGACTGCAAAGCTATACAGCTAAATCGTCACTTACCGCACTAGTTGCACAATGTACTATTATAACATTAGCGCGTATAAGAGCTACTTTATATTTATGTTTAGCATGCGGTAAACGCGATTTTACCGATGTGTGTACTCGCACAACTATATTTCCGCACGCAAAAAATGTATGTAAAGTATCACTTTTCAAGTGTGAATGTTGTAAAAATATCTTATCTTCCTTTAAAAATGTCAAATTTGGTTAAATTATTCAATCGGAAAATAATCAATGTTTCCAAGGCCCTCTTGGCATCGCTCACAACTATTTTTGTATGTTTTCACATGTAAATCGTATATAATTAATTTTTTTTATTTCTCAATATTAATGACAGTTGTAAATTAAAAATGTCAAAAAAAATACACGATGGCAATCACGGTATAAATAAAACATGTGTATCACAGTCTGATAGGTGAAGAAAGTGATGAGCAGAGTTTAACGACGATTGTATCGCGATTTTCAATTAAATATACAAATAAAACTCACCAGGCGTCACCTCACTTCACCTACGTTCGCATTAATATTAATTTGTTTATTTCACTATTAGTTTTTTATTTTTAATTCACTGTTTTTAACTTTTTTCACAAGTGGAGAAAATCACTCCAAGCCCATTACCGCTCGCTTAGCGGTTGACAAAAGAATTGTAGGAATGTTTTTCTCGAACCCTTAAAGGAAACCTCACCCCCTCAACCGAGTTGGACCGTTCGCACCGACTATAGGTATACATACATATTTATGTCTAGACTTATTGTCTCAGGATGTCATAAATTTTGAAGTGAAAACAACCTTGGAATAGTGTCCGTGGTTATAGTACAGAGGTGTCCGTATAAGCTCATCATTTCAAAGTGTATAAATTGACAGAAAATTTTTACACGCATGCTAAAATCATATTTTGTTTATTAGATAATTCATTATACAAAAAGCCACAGTAATAATATAGCGAAAGAGAGAGAGACTAACAATAAACAAACTTAATTGGAGAACGATACACAATTTTTATCCCTAAATCAACATAACGCAGTTGATCCTTCAATTTTTTTCAATATTAAAAAAGAAATTCTGTAACTATTTGTAAATATAAAAAAAAATTATTTAATCTGCATTCTAGAAAGGATACAAACATTAGATTATTTTATGTTATTAATTGATAATTTTGTTTTTTTTTTCAGCAAACTCAATCCTCCATCATGGAAAAACGGGGAAGTGGTTTCCAAATGGCTGAAGACGTTCGTTGTAGTCGGTCTTTTCTTATGCCTACAAACAATTCTGCCAAATCTGGCGTGGATTTTTGCGCACCAAAGAATTGCAGAATTGTTGAAATAGGTATATATTTCTGCATCTCCAGTTGAGTTCTACGCACGTGCGCTGAAATCATTTTTTTAATTATTTTTCAATATTAATTTATTTGCGATAATAATTTTTTTTTTTATGTGATTGTTAGCCCTCCAAAATTTCTGAGGATTCTTCATGGTTTTTTTTTTTTTTTTCAAAAATATTTCCAAAAATTCGATTAGAATAGTTGCCCGACAAATATTCAAATTTTGAAAATATTTGAGATATTTAAACGACAAAAAATTGTGGTGCTGTAAAATCGTATTTTGAACTCACGTTTTGCCCACGGTGGAATGACGTGTTTCGGGTTGGCCTCGTTGTCCGAGGCGTCATCATCGTCAGGATCGCTGTCCAATTTATACGACATCGGAACAACCTGCGGAGGCTTCGTCATAGTTTTCGCCTTGGCCTGGTACTGCTGCGCAACTTTGGCACTCTCAGCAGCAGCAAGTTGCTGGGCTCGAGCCTCGGCCATGCGTTTTCTCTCGGCCTCCTGCTCCCTGCGCTTCTGCTCAGCCAGCAGACGCTCTGTCTCCTCCTGTTCCTGCAATCGCGCCAACTTGGCCTGCTCCTCTGCACGTCGGCGTTCCTCCTTTTCCTGCGCTCGCTGCAACTGAGCCAGGCGCTTTTTCTCCGTCTCCTCGCGCAGTCGCTCCTGCTGCAGCTGCGCCTGCTTAGCCTTCTCCTCGCGTTCACGCTCCAACCGGAGCCTCTTCTCCTGCTCCAACTTCTCCCTCGCCTCGCGCGCCAGTCTGTTCTTCAACTCTTTCTCCTCGCGGCGCTTGCGACGCTCCTCCGTCGCCGCCTTCAGATTCTCCTGCTTCTTACGTTGCGCATCCTCCTCTCGCCGTTTCTCCAAACTCTCCATCGAGCTCGAGAGAGTCTTTGTGCTCTCACCCGAGCCACCGGCGTTGATGCGCGAAGCCGTCTGCGGCCGCCCGGCGACAATTTGCGCGTTCACCGGAGTCCGAGCGATGCGATTGACCGACATGGGCATTTGCAGCCGTGATTTACTCACTGGTGTAGTTCGTGCTTTCGGAATAATCTTCTCCCGTGGCTTTTGCGCCGAGCTCAGCACCGTATTTTCCTTTTCCTCCTCGTCGCGCCGGTGCTTTGCCAGAGATATCTTTTTCGCCTTGGCCAAAGACTTGCGCGCCAATTTGGCCGCAGTTTTTGCCGGTGTCTCCTCCTCTTTCGCCAGTGCGCGCGTTTTCGTTCGCGTCAGACGCATCGGCACGTCCTCGGGGCTGCTGCGCTGCGCCTGCTCGAAGGCTGCCACACGCGTCTTCACTGACTCGGCCTTAAACGGGCTGAACAGCGCTGGAGTTTTGTACTTGCGTATCTTTGGTGCTGGCAGTCGTGATCGCACCGGTGAATCGTCCTCGTCTGACGACACACGGCGCCGCTTAGATCGATTTTCTCGCCGTTCCGGCGACGACTCGTCGTCCGTCATGAGTTCCTCCAACCCCGGTACCTTCTTCAGACCCGCCATTTTGGCTACCAATTCGCTTTTCGACTGTGCGACCGATGCTACTGAGGATCTGGTCGAGTATCCTGACCCGCGCCCACTTCCAGCTGAGTTTTTCTCCTGAGTTATTGTCTGATCCACTTTATCGAGCACCACAGTGACGTTGAACATTTTTCTGTCAAAGGTCATTGTTGTGTTGGGATTCATTGTTGAATTCATTGGCACGGGCTTGCCCAATGCATCCTCGTACATTGACGGATCGGTCACTGTCACGTCCTGCACTGCCAACGACTCACTTAGAATTGTGTGCGTCAGGTTGTTCAATTGGGCTACTTTTGAATTCGATCTGGAGGATCGCATTGGCTGCGGTGGTGGCGGCAGCGATACAATCGGCTCAATCTTAATCTTTGTTTTTAGACGCTTATCGATTTTTTTCTCCGGCTCCACGTTGCTCTCGAGCCGACTCTGCTTTGCTGGTCGCTGTGACTCACTGTCAGAATCGCTGAGCGACACTTTAGGCCGCTTTACCCGGCTATCGCGTACTTTCGGTACTTCAAGTTTTTCTGGAGTCGATGGTCGACGCATTTTCGACAGTAACGACATAGATTGTTGCTTTTTAATGTTTGCTGTGGCTTTCAGAGATGCTCCCCGTCGTGTACGCAACGCAGGCACCTCGTCCACCGTCTCAGCATTTGTGGTTGCGTCCTCAGGAGACTCTGAAGCTGTCTCACTCATTATTTCGTCCTCGAGAATCGTTTCGATACGTTTCCGCCGAGGTTTGGGGGTTTTTAACAAAAGCGGACCGGATCTTGGGCCTGATAACTCGTCGATGGACGCACGGAGGTTCGTAATCTCGTCAGTTATGCCGCGCTCGAAGGCCTCCTCGACCTCTCGCCGCTTTTGCATAATTTCCTCCATCTTCTCCCAAATATAGTTTCTAATGGTCTGTAGGTCGGCTCGGTCCATTGCTATCCGGTGTATTCTGGGAGGAAAAAAAAATTTTCTTTGAGGTTATTTTTTGTAAAGATAGCGCTGATTTGGGGGGCTTTTGTTAAAGATTTTTGGGTTATTGTTACCTGAATTTTGTGTTTAATCGGGTTGTATGGGTATTTTTATGATTTACACATAGAATAAGTCGGTGCTATACGTAACCTAAAATGTTCAATCACAATCACAAACGACTTCGATACACTTTTCTAATTTCAGATTTTTATCTGAATTTTATTAAACAATAATACTTATTGTATAAAACAATATTGATTTTTACATTAATACACGAAAATAGGTACTTATAGTCGTGAAATTTTATTAGGCGCGACTTTGGGATTTATACACGCTACAACTCCAAGCTCCAAGCGTTTTTGGCCGCATACATATTTTATATCTATATATATATCGAGATTAACGTCTGACTTCAAATTTTTTATATTGGATAATAGCGCCATCTTGATTGCGCGCGTCGTTTTTAAAATCAAGCCCATAGTTGCGCGAAATTTAAAACCTAAATGTGATTCACGTTTATTGAAAAAAAGGGAACAACAAAAAGAAACATATACGAGCTTAGAATAGAAAAAGAAATTGATAAAAATAAGTAGCGGTGTATTAATTCCTAAAAGAGTTTATCAATTTGATAAAAAAATGATTTCATAGGTATATCAAAACTGTTGTGAACAATTTGACAAAAAATTTTTTAACAATTGAATTTTGTGATTGTTTGATTTTTCAGAGAGATTGGAGATTTAATTTTTGTAACCATTTTGGTTTTTTTTTTGAGAATTCGGTAAAAAAAATTGATTATTCTAAAAAAAATGGCTACGATTGGGATCTTTGCTTGATTGGTGCACACTCGTCTTCCATTGGCCAATGACAAAAATCCGCTTTCCCCACACAAAAACACTCTCACGCTCATAATTAATTTATTTATCGTATGGATATTATTTATATCTACTCGTATCAATCTGATAAGTATGTTCTGAACGTGATTGAAAGTGCGAATTTCTTTCTACACACAAAATACCCTGTAAAATACCTTTTACGTCGACATATACAAACCCTCCAAAAAAATGTGTTCCACCCGTTGGACGTGAGTGAGTTCTAGTGAGTGAGTTCGCCAAAAAATTATTAAATGGCTAAATCACTTTAGCCTAAAAAATGGAGTTTACCGACTGGCATAAATTATACGAAACTTTGCGGGAGCTGTCTCAAGGTACATATTTATTCTTCTCAAACTAACAAAATTCATCTTTAACCTGAAAAACCAATTGTAAATACTTTTTGTCTCTCTCAGACATATCCAACAACTCAAACGTCTCCGCAGCAACAACTAAGGATGGGACTCCAATCCGAAAATTGTTTATCGGCAATCTGGCCGAGCGAACAACAAATAAAGACCTCCAAACTCTTTTTTCCAAGTTCGGCCAAGTCGAGAGCTGCTATATAAAGCGCAATATCTCCAAAACCAACTTTGCCTTTCTCACATTCGCGGATGTAGAGTCGGGAATAAAGGCCCGAAAGGCAGCAGCAGCCATGCAGGTGGTTCTCCACTGTCGAATGCTTCGAGTGTCGGCAGCAGACTCTTGGCACCAGCCGGACAGCATGGAAAATCGTAAGAAATTCTCACCCAAGCCAACACCAGCACTGTTGTACGTCGAATCCGAAGACAGAAGCCTAATAAACGTCTTGAACGACGACTGCCTCATGGAGATCTTCCTGCACCTGCCGTTAGCCGACCGAGTGCGAATGGAGCGCGTGTGCAAGCGCTGGCAGGCGGTCATACAAGAATCCTGGCGTGGTGTCAAGCGCCTGGACCTGTCTAACGCCACCTGGGGCCTGTCCTCACGGATTCGCGTGCAGATTATCGACACAACCACCCTACGAAAGATTCTCATTCGCTGTGGCCAATTCCTCACGCACTTGAACCTCTCGCACCTGCCGAATTTACTCAGCTCCAGCACGCTTACCATCGTCGGCAAACTCTGCCCGAATTTGCAGCACGTAAATGTCTCGGCACTCGAGCTGTCGCCAGCGGGAATTCATTCTCTCATGACCAACTGCAAAAATATGAACACATTTATGATGCGTACGCTGACAGGATCGTGCGAGAAAGAACTCGCTGCACTGTTTGAGGTGAATAAAAAGCTACGCCGACTCTTTATCGACGGAGATCAAATTATTACTGGCAGATGTCTGGTGAGTTTGCCCGAGGATGTTGAGGAAATTCACCTGAGTCGCTGTTCCAATATTGCATCGATATTTTTGGAAGCTGCACTCGCAAAATTCGTGAAATTAAAGTCATTTGTTTTGGATTCCTGTGTTTGCGTGAGCAATTGCTCGCTCAAATCCATCGCCCAAAAGGTTTCTCTCACTCATCTGGACATTTGTGGACCTATGCCCATGATCTCGGCTGATGCCATGGACGTTTTGTGCGATCTGATGAATCTGCAGACACTGCGCTTGAATAGAAACTCAGCGGTTACCGATGGGTTTTTAATGAAAATCTCAAAATCATGCCGAAAATTGAAACTAGTTAATCTTAGTTACTGTAAATATGTTACGGATCGTGGGATTGTCAGTTTAGCATCACTTCCCGAGCTGCAGATCCTGAAAATGTGCTGGCTGTTGAATGTCACGGATAAGGCACTAAGGGATCTAGTGGGACTAAGGGTTCTCAAGTGCCAACGGTGTGTTAATATTAGAGATGGCGGAGTTATTGCGCTGGTTAGCAATTCGGCGAGTTTGAGCTACTTGGATCTGTCCGGCTGTAGCATTAGTAATTCTAGCTTGGAGGTCGCTGTCACTGCCACTAGACGACGTGAAAATAATGTCATTTTGAAGATGATTGTCGGGGGAAATGATGTAAATGTTGCTCAGCTAGATATATCACCGCTTTTGCAGATTGTTAATGTCGATTTGTCGAATTCGGGCGCCTGGTATGATCCTACTATTGAACGCCCACCCAGTATTCATTTTGCGAGTTCGTTGATCGATTTGTTGATATGATTTACCCAACGATTTTTTGTTGAAAATATTTTCCAACATCAAGATCGATAGAATTTTGAGTTGAGAAAGAAACAAAATAGATGGTATTCGGTAAGAAAAATTTTTTTAGTCTGTTAAAAAAAAATATCTCACAGCATGTAATACATTGTTTATGGTAAATATCTCAACAAATATTGAATCTGTGAAATTTTTTGTTCAAACCTTTTTTGTAGATAATTTTATGAACTACAAAAAAGATTCTGTGAAAAAATTTCATAAATTCAGTAGTTTTTAAGATATTTTGAAATTTAAATTGTACAACATCGTCCTTTCGTTGAAAAAATGTCGCACAGTGTGTGAAATATTGTTTAATACAGTTTAAAATAAGTAAAAAATTCAATATCTGGAAAAAAAAGTCCTGTACAAAATATGCATAATCAAAAGGGAGTAGTTTTTGAGATTTTTAAAATTATAACCCGGTTTAAAGGTTCCTCAGTTATAACTTTTAAACAAATCACTGAGAATTTATATTTTTTATTTATAATCTCGTACTTTCTACCAAATGTACAGTTTTCTAAATACACAATAATAATCAGATAGACGAATTTTTAAAATGGCCACATTGTCACTAAACTGTAAATTATCTTTACATTTTTATATATACAGTATTTGCAATACCGATACATTAAAATTAAATTATTTTGTGACTGTATTTATTAAAATAAGTCATTTAATATGAGCTCAAATTACCCCATATTTCGTATATTTATGAGTAAAAAAAATTATTTATTTATTATATAAAATGAATTGATTATATCTCCATTGAAAAAAATCGGCAATATATTAAAATTTTCAATTAAAAAATTTACTAATAAAATTATTAATTATTCCAAAGCTTCATCAATGACTTATTGAATTTTCAACTCATTTTTCGACCTCTCCCTGCCGTGAAATCATTTCAGAAATATCCAACTAATATAAAATTATCGATAAATTTGTGATAAAAAATTTTTATTGCTTATTTTTAATTATTTTAATTATCAACAATCAGGCTAACATAAAAACTATCGAAATAAACGTCATTTTTCTGACTGATTCGGCATTCATAATTGTCCTCATCGAGTCTCGAAACATTTGGAATTTGATATCCAAATTTTGGATTGAATGTCATTCCACGTCTGCGTTTCGATGTTATTTTCTGAGGAAAAAATTTCGTTAGCATTAAATTTATTGCTAGAATGTAATTTGATTTTTTTTTTAAATTAAGAATTTACTCTGTCGTTGCGATACAGGGAGACAGAATAATCCGGAGATGTCGGGATGCATGGAATAATCGCAGTATCACCGCAGTGCACGCGACACAGTGCCGGTTCAATCGTTATATATTTGTGTAACAATGCTGGAAAAAAATTATCCAATTTATATTCCGAAAAATTATAGCTTTTAAAAAATCTTCATATTTCCTTTATTTTTTCAATTGGTCTAAAATTCTTAAAAAAAAAATCTTTGAATTTTTAAGATTTTCAGCAATAATTTAATAAAATAATTAAAGTAAAATTAAATTTCTTACAAAAAATATCTAATAAAATTTTCTGTCTCTCTCAGTTTTTAAAAAATATCCAAATTTCTTAATTTTCGATTTTTTTAAATATCTCGAAAATAACGAAAAATATGACAAAAATGTATTATACATTTTTTGTAGGAAATTAAATTTCCTACAATTTAACTGAAATAGTATTTTTTCGTATCTTGCTTATTTACTGAGTTATCAATGAAATATTAATGAAAAAAATATAAAAATGAATTATTGATGCATATAATAATGATTTTTTAAATAGTAATAATTAATACTCATACATTTTACGTAGACAAATGTCCACGTGACGTCGGATTGATTCTGAGAATTTCGGTTAATTTCTTTGGGTGCGTATGCACAACCGTAGTATCAACATATTTGTCGTAGTCCCTACTGGTACAGACTAAAAATATAACGATATACATTTCTCCGGTGTGTATAATGCGACGAATAATCGAAAAAATTATAAATACCTCTGTTCGTTCGGGATAATAATTTTCCGGATAACTAAATATTATTTTTTTATTGCCAGTACAAGTTAGATGAAGAGTTTGTCCTTCTTCAATGATAATTTCACTACCACCCGTTATTTTTGGACGTAAATCACCACTGGATAATGCTAAAAAAAATAATAATAAAAATATTCATCATAAAAAAAATTTTATTTGATTAAAAATCGTTAAATATTTACAAAATTCTCTGATACAAATAAAAAAAAAAAATTTTACTTTATTTTTCTTAAGAGTCCTTTTTTTTAGAGATTTTAATTAGCTACAAAATAGGTCTTTAACAAAATTTGTCTAACATGCATCCTTATCGAGATATCAGCCAGTAAAAAAAGTCTGAATTTTTTTCGTCATTTTGGTTTTAAATGCGCAATTTTTTTTTTTTAAACTGCCTGGGCAAAAAATTTGTCATAAAAATTATTGAATTTAGTAAATTGTATGTTTTAAAAATTGACTCTTATCAGGTATAAAAGGTCCCAAAAAAACTAAAAATAAATGACTGATAGCAATAATCTGATTAGATATCAAACTCAATGTACGCACAACTATCTGGTACCGGACATTCGGTTTTTCCGAAATGACGTCACTACCCCACCCTGCGATTTGAAAAATCCACGTTTAAATGGCAAAAAAATATAAAAATTAATTTTCGATGCATAACAATTTTTTTAATAGTAATAATTAATGTTCATAATTTATATATTAAAAACCTTTTGATAATATTTTGAAATAAAAATCAGATATCCAACTAATTTTTTTAGATTGATTTAATTAAATGAAAAAAATTCGATATCTTAAACTCACCACTGCGAAATATAACGACAAAAATGGCCGCGTTTTCGATTAATAAATTGTAACTCAACAATGATTACACGATTTGAAATAATCCGTTGAAGCGTGCTAACGTACTGACTTGACTGCACGTCTCGAGGACATCCAGAGAGAAGTTTTATTGCCCCTCCCACCTGTAAGAAGAAATGCGAAAATCGAAAATTATTTAAAAAATCAACAAGCGTTAATAATAATTCAAAAATTCAAAAATAAATTGAAGACAATTCTTTTTTCTTGCATTAATGGGATAAAAATAAAATTTTTCAATTGTTTCAATTTGTTTCTAGTGTTGTTACAGACGGGTTTTGCGCAGCAAAATCAAAAAAACCCAATGAAAAATCATTTTTATATATTTCTTATCTTTTACAAACGTTTTATCGTTCAATTGTGAGCTAAAATCGCCATTGTGAGCGAAAAGTATATAGAAAAGTCATTGGTCGACCGTCAACGTTGAAATGATCTTTGAGGCTTCTTGAACAAAAAAATCCGAGAGCAAACGGTTTTTCTGTATAAATACAACACGAAAACTAATTTAATTTATTTAATTTATTCAATAATGTCGACGATGACGAACTACATGTCACAAATTCTGCATTTAGAAATTCAAACAGCAAAAAAAAAATTTTTTTTTCAATTTTTACCATGTCTATTATAGTCAATCCTACCGATAAACTAATCAATCAATGATCTCATATTTTCAGCGTTGTAACGAAGAAAAAGAGTATAGTTCATCGCATTAGCTTTACAAAATGAAATATAAAAAATCAGTTCTTAAGCGTCAGACGCTTTAAAATTTCATAATTCATTGTACATAAAATCCAGTTTTTTCTTTTTCAAGCCAAGTTATACTAGGCATTAATTAATTTTAATCTATCTACAATTAGAACGCGAGACAACATCGACACAGTCGAGTTGAATTTTTATTATTAGCATTATAATATACTCGATAAAATTTATATTCTCGTAATTTTTCATTAAAACATCGTTTTATATTACATAAATTCAATGGATAAGTTTATAACATCAATGGCATATATCTAAAAAAAAGAAAAAAAAGAAAAAAACAGGCAATAAGTGTGTCTATGTGTTAAGGAGTACATATAAGTTTGATTTCAAAACTTTTTTTTTTTTTTCGTCTTCAACTTTGAAGAAAAATAAAGAATTTTTACTTTTGGGCTTAATAGCTATTTACATTATATATTTCACAGTATTTATGTGCTCTTCCTGTTTATTTATTAGATATTTTCATGAGGAAAAGCTTGTTTTTAAATTAATTGGAGGTAGAAACTAAATTCACAATTTTTTTTTTTTTTTTTTACGTAGAAATATTCATGATTTTTCTTGACTTTCATTGACTAATTAAAATACGATGCCTATTAAAAATACAATGATGCGTAGTTTATTATTTATTTTTTTTTTTTTAGTTTTCATTGATCGTGTGGTTTTATTGCCGCAATGTGACGGCAATTCTTGTAAAAAGTTTTTACCATACTCAATTGTGTGTAATTTAAATTTTTTGTCTTACATACTTTCATAAGAAACTTAAAATACATGTTAAAAAAATTTTTTTTTTCAACCGAAATACATTGAAACACAGTGGCGTATATCAATTTTCGTAAATTTTTTTTTTATCTAATCATTAAAAATCTTTAAAAATGAAATAGTGAAAATTTAAAATAATGCATTAAAAATACTTATAAAATTTAAATAAAAAAAAAAAAAACATTTCGACAAAGTCATTATATGTTGTTCTTTAGGTTTGAAGAAATAAATTTTTTTTTTTTACAATATCGTCTATAAATAAATGAGATAGCAAAAAAAATTAAAAGACCTTTTTTGTAGAGAATTAAATTATCTACAAAAAATGTTCTATACATTATATTCGAATTTTCAATATTTTCGAAAATAAAGAGAAAAAACTTTGATAAAAAAATCAAAACGTTAAAAATTTTCAAGTATATAAAATATTTAAATTTAAATAAGACAAATTTTTCGCAGTATTTTCATTCATTAAATTTTCAATATGCCATTTTTAAAGAATAATTTTACTTCCTACCTACAGACGAGCATTTGCACGGCGTCAATTCATGCAAACTCGACTGTAGAATATATATTTCGATGCAAAAATTAGCACCAGGAATTCTTGAAGACAGACAAACACATCTATCACAGTTGATTACATCAACTCAGCACATCGCCGTCAATAATAACCCTCAATAAAATACTTAAAATCTAATTTAGGCCCAGAAGGACACTCTCAACGGAATGAACGAGCTCTTCACGTTTGTCTGTCGTCAAAAAAAAAAAATTAATTCCCCGCTGAAAGGCGTGGAAAATGCGCGATTCGCCACTGTCCGAGTCTCCGACCCGGAAACTCAGCGGAACGTAAAGAAAATACGACTTAAGAGTACTGAACGCGTATGTATGTGGTCAAGTATGTAAGAGTGACATTTATTCAGGACTGCACATTGGCCAAACGGGTCGGAGTGGTGGGTTGAAGGTCCATTGTTCGACAAACCCATCCAGCAATGTCAACATTCTCCGCCTCGGCTTTCTTGATCCACTCGTGATTCTAAATCAATCAAACTCATTAAATATATATTCCAACTGTAAACAATTCAACAACTCACCATGAGGGTTTTCAGATCTGCCCGCTCTGCCGGATTTTTCTTTAAACAACGATCCACAAAATCGGTGAAAGCATTGGTAAATATTCCTGGGGGCAGTTTTGGCGGTGGTTCATTAACAATGTAATCCAACAGTTCAAATATTGCCATAGGCTTTGGAAAACTGGCGTCTGAAAAAACAATTTTTTTTTTTCTTTAGTATCGAAAATTTGTTATTACCGAAGTATTGAGAAAAACATTCAATATTTAATGACTTAACAAGTTTTTAAACAAATCTTTATAACATTTGAATAGTTGCAATGAATTTTTGATTATTTATTGAATTCATACTCATTAAAATAAGAAATTTAAGACGTTTTTCACTTGAACCGCTTAAACTAAACCGAATTTTAGAATAAAACTCATTATAAAATTGAAAAATTATTGAATTCCTTAGAACATAATTACTCTGGAGTTATTCTCGCTTAAAAACACTTTAAAAAATCGGCAGCCCCATCGCGCACCTCCAAACTTCAAATTTATGGCAAATAATTATGAAATATTGCATTAAATGCTTTGCTCCGCGATGATATTTTTCTTATAGCTACTTGAGAGTCTAAAAAACACTCAAAAAAATTAGAAACATCCTGGCCTCTTATTGAACTGTCAGTTACGTAAAAATTCTATAAAAAAGTAGCTCGCTCAGTGGAGCGATCATACCGGACATTTCTACAAAAACTGACAGTTCTTTCCGCTTTTTCGGTCAGTGCAGACATTTTCATCAAAAGCGCAGCAAGTAACAATTTTTTACTACTACCATTATCCTAAATTTCGCATATTAAAAAATATCTCCAAGTGAAATTTAAACAAAATCCGCTTTTGGCTACTTGTATCGAAACGGACGGCATTTGCAATCAAAAATTCATGCAATTAACACTGAAAAAATGCGAGGGGTTGTGATGTAGGTCCAGACATTTTCGCACGATGTTAAACAATTAAAATAAATCGTTGATTTAAAATGAAAAAAGTGGTATACATAAAGCAACACTGAAAATGAAAATTTTAATGAGAAAACAATACATGTTAATAAAAAATTTGGATAATTTTACGTACTGTGTGACGGTGACTGTGTTGTGGGTGTGGAGACGTTATTTTCAGGTGGAGCCGGTGCAGCTTGAGGTCCAAAAATCGACACAAGAGTTCTTGTATCCGGTGGAGGAATCGGATACATGCCTACGGCCATTTCCACCAGGGAAAGACCAAGAGACCAAATGTCACTCTGCACCGAGTAGTGAGTACCTTGTAATCTTTCAGGCTTTAATGAAAAAAAAAAAATCCATTTATTCCTCAAAATCTCGTCAAATAAATGTAATCTAATTATTTTTTTAACCAACTTACCGACATGTAACTCCTCGTGCCAACAAACGAATTTGCCATCGAGTCAATCAACTGTCCAGAAACTCCAAAATCACAAATTTTAATTTCTCCAGCACTGTTAACCAAAATATTACTCGGCTTTACATCCCGATGCATGATGGCGTGCTTGTCACGAAGATAACTCAAGCCTTTGAGTACCTAAAAGAAAATAAAAATAAAAAAACACCATTAGCTACCTTCACTGTGTTTCACAATCAATAAATAAATAAAACGACGTCAACTGTTCAACAACTTATTCCCCGTGTATAAACCTCAAGGAAAAACATTTTTTATCCGTCGAAAAACTCACTTGAATCATTAAAAACCCACAGAAAATGGCGCACAAGTCATCGATGCTGAAAAAATTGTTAGAAAGTCAAAAGAAAAAACTGACAGTGGAAGAAATCAACGATCTGCACCAAGAATTCACAACCGACGATCACGCCATTCCACTGGAAGATCTCTGTCACAAACTTGAGACCGATATTGAGACTGGATTATCCGAGGAGGTGGCTCAGGAGCGTTTAAAAGACCATCCAAACGCCCTAACCCCACCAAAAGTCACGCCCGAGTACATAAATCTACTGCGTTGCATGTTTTCGGGCTTTGCCGCACTGCTGTGGACCTGTTCATTCCTCTGCTTCATCATTTTCGGCATCACCAAGTTCATGGACGACGTCGCGGACGAGGGGATCGAGTGGTTCGGTGTAATAATAATAGTAATCTGCGTAGTATCCGGACTGTTTGCCTTTATCCAGGAGAGTAGAAACTCGCGGATAATGGAGTCCTTCTCAAAACTGGTGCCATCATACGCGCTGGTAGTGCGGAACGGCGAGAAAAAGCGTGTCGCGACAGAAGAACTGGCTTTAGGCGACCTCGTGCACATCAAAATGGGTGACAAGATCCCCGCGGACATTCGGATAATAACGTGCGTGGGTTTACGCGTAGAAAACTCCAGTCTAACGGGCGAAAGTGCTCCTGTACCGAGAACCGACGTTCCAACCGATCCAAATCCTCTCGAGTCGCGCAACATGGCGTTTTTCTCGTCGTTTGCCGTGGCGGGACAGGGAACGGGAATCGTGATCGCTACGGGGGACAACACGATGATTGGCCGACTCGCCGGACTGACTGCAAACGTCGGTAAAACAGCGACACCCATAGCCAAAGAAATTCAAAACTTTTGCAAGATCGTAACGATCATTGCCATCATCTGTGGTCTCATATTTTTCGTTCTATCCCTTGCACTCGAGTCCAATCTCGTTGTAGCTTTCACCTACCTCCTGGGAATCATCATAGCCAACGTGCCCGAGGTCCTGCTCGTCACTGTCACCACAAGTCTTACGCTGACGGCGAAGAAAATGGCCGATAAGAACTGCCTAGTTCGGAACTTAGAGGCTGTTGAAACACTGGGCTCAACGTCCACCATTTGCTCGGACAAAACGGGAACTCTCACGCAAAATAAGATGACAGTGTCAAATCTGTGGTTTGGCAGTGTTCGTCATCACATGACTCCGGGACTCTGGAGTCTCGGGGCCGAGCGAAACCTTCTGCTTGACAAGCCCGCGTTCAAGGAACTCATGAAAGCCGCGACTTTGTGCCTGCGCGCTGAATTCCGTCACGAGTTGGAGACTTATTCAAAAATCGAGGATAGAGATGTGATTGGTGACGCCTCAGAAACGGGCATTTTGAAATTCTGCGAGCAAATCTACCCCACAAAAAAATTTCGCGTCATGCACGTGAAAATCGCCGAGGAACCCTTCAGTTCTATCACTAAGTACCACATTTCCGTGCATAAGGACGTGGAAAACTTGAATGTCTACATCAAAGGTGCTCCAGAGGTTATAATAGACTTTTGCACAGACATTCTGGACATGGACGGCGAGACACGCAACCTGACAACAGCGGACATCTTGAAAGTTCGTCAAGCATGCACAGAACTTGGCTTCCTCGGCGAGAGGGTCCTTGCCTACTGTGATCTTCGCCTTCCAACCGACAATTTCCCTCTAGATTATCAGTTCAACGCCAATAGCGATCTCACGTCGACCCTGCCGAAGACGGGTTACCGATTTTTAGGTCTGATTAGCCTCCTAGACCCGCCGAGACCGTCAGTCCCAGAAGCCGTGCACAAGTGCCGCTCAGCGGGGATCAAGGTGATCATGGTAACGGGTGACCACCCAGTGACAGCGATGGCAATAGCGAAATCAGTTGGAATCGTCCACGAGGAGCCGGAATCTTATTTTGATGGCAACCCAGACGTCGAGGAGTCCCCGAATCCGCTGGGCAGCAGTCAGGCAATCATTGTAACCGGCTCGGAGCTTCGTCACATGGCGTCCCACGAGTTAGATAACATCATCCAGCACTACGAGGAGATTGTTTTCGCTCGGACGTCGCCTCAGCAGAAACTTTTGATTGTCGAGAGCTGTCAGAGACTGGGGGAGATTGTCGCGGTGACGGGGGACGGTGTGAACGACTCGCCGGCGCTGCGAAAAGCCGACATTGGCGTGGCTATGGGCATTGCCGGCTCGGATGTGGCGAAAAATTCGGCTGATATGGTCCTACTGGACGACAATTTTGCGTCGATTGTCACGGGGATCGAAGAGGGTCGGCTTATTTTTGATAATTTGAAAAAATCCATTGCCTACACTCTCACCTCCAGCATTCCAGAGATGGTGCCCATGCTGACGAGCATCGTTCTGGCAATCCCGCTGCCTTTCGTCATCGAACTCATCATCTGCATCGACATTGGAACCGATCTGCTGCCCGCAATCGCCTTTGCCTATGAGAGTGCCGAGTCGGACATTATGAAACGACCTCCCCGCAATCCACAGTACGACCGGCTCGTCAACAAGCGACTCATCTCCATTGCTTACGGCCAGATCGGAATGACCCAGGCCTTCGCCGGGTTTATCAACTACTTCATGATTCTCGCGTGTCACGGATTCATGCCTGATATTCTCATCGGACTGCGAAGCGACTGGGACAACCGGACCATCAACGATCTCACGGATTCATTTGGACAAACCTGGACGTACAGCAATCGCATGGAGCTGCTGAACGAAGCTCGTACTGGATACTTTGTCGCAATTGTTCTTACACAAATGATCGACTTGTTTATGTGCAAAACCCGCAGGAATTCAATCTTTCAGCAGGGTCTCGGCAACTGGTTTCTCAATATGGCCTTTATTTTTGAGATGGTGCTCATTGTTGCGCTTCTCTACACACCCGGAATTGGCATGGTTCTCAAGACTAGACCTCTCGATCCCTATTGGTTCTGGCCGCCGCTGCCTTTAGGCCTGTTTTTGTGGGTTTATGATGAATTCAGGAGATATTGCATTCGAAACTATCCAGGGGGAATTATTGATAGGGAAACGTACTACTAAGACGATAGAAATGTAATTAGAAGTAAATAGTTTGTAGATATTAATTATTTCCTCCTTAGAAAAATGTTTGATTGAATAAAATATGTTGTTTTATGTTAATGAGTGCAATTATCGAGAAAAAAAAACGAATAGTTGTAAGAAATTAATTCGAATTTGTTTAAGAATCAAAATTTTAACTCACAGCAGATGTTATGTTGCCTAAAATTGACTCTGGTATCCTGCCCGCCTTCTTCAGTATGAGATCCAGAGAGCCACCATCCATATATTCCATACAAATACTAATTTCTCCATCACTACAGACAATAATTATGATTAATTATTAATTTTTAACCCCACTAGGTACCTCAAATCCAAGACAAACCTGTAAAATGCCCCGTAGAAGCCGACAATGTGCGCGAAATTGCACTCATGAAGTACTTTCAGCTCACGGATGATTTGTTTTTTCACAGCGGGTTTAACCTCCAAGTGTATCAGCTAAAAAACAAGATTAATTATTCAGTGAGTACTCAAAAAAAATCATCACCACAGTGCTCTTACCTTGCGTGCCATGATCAGGCCATACTTTTTGTGTCGGACCTTCATGACAACACCACCATTTCCCGCTCCAAGCTCCCCGAGCTTCTCGAAATCTTCGTCACAGAGCTCGCCAACCTTTTCTTTCTGCCCCAAAAAACTTTCCAGTCTTTTCCTCTGCTCCTCGTCCATCTCGAGCTCCTCCAGTCGTTCCTGTATCGCGTCAATACTCATTTTGCCCATGACACCGCTGGAAAATTCCATTTCTATTAGTCAGAAATAAGTTATTGTCGTCGAGTGTCACTTACTCAGGAATGACGGGTGGTTCAGCGTACGTGGGCAACGGTGGCACTGGTGGCGACGGTGACACCGCCGGCACAGGTTCAATTGAACCGGGTGGCAGTGTCAAATTTAATTTATTTTTCGACATTTCAGATTTTATTCCTCGTCCCCTTTAAGAATCAATGCTTTGCAAAAAAAAAAAAACTCCACTATTTCCTTGTTTTTATCTTAAACACAACACTATGCAAGCTCTACTTGCATTATTTAACGTTTATTGAGAACAGATAATTTCTTTTTGTTTATTCTACAAGAAAATTATCAATTGATTGATATTCGATACGCCCTTGGTGTCAATTCAATTTCACTCAAGAAAATAAAAACAACAAGCTTGGCCCCCAACTGGCCGCCATTACTTTATGGTCAACAAACTAAAAAATTTATTGAGCGTTTTTTTTCTTTTCAATCAAATTTTTTATTTGACAGGTTAAAAATATGATCAAACTTTTTTTTTTACGATATCGAATATATGCTAAATTTTTTTGTTGGGGTTATGGGACCCAGTGACAGGCGAAAAAGCTGACACCAATAGCGCAAAATCAATTGATTTAAAATTATTGATGGCTTTACATACAAGTGGGTTTTTAAATCACTGTTTTATACGATTTTTCGTATAATTATGAGGTGAATAATTATTAGAAAGAGTAATATTAGAGTTGTTATATCCGAAATTTGATGGAATACGACAGGAACTGGTCAGTGCACGCAGTAGACTGTAGGGGGGAGCACACGGCGACCGGACGGTGGCGCCGCCACACAGGAAGTGCCTGCGCGCGCGCGAGAGTTGCAGTGGGCGCGTGACGTCAGATACGTTTCTTTTCGTCGATTGCCGGACTGCTAAAAGGTATGGCTTTTCGATCACGAGTGACGAATCTTTTTATAATCAAGGAATCGTGCGTAATTTCGATGTTGCTGTGTGTTTCATCAATAGATGGGATATTTGCGCAAAGTTTTATTGCAATATGTCGGGGGTTTGGGTGAAATATAGGGGTTATTTCGAGTGACTAATGTGCGCGAGGTTGTTGGCGATTTGACGGCGAAAAAAGTGACAATTGTTCTTGTTTGTGATTTCAGGACACAATGGGGCGATATTCACATGAGCCTACAAATGCCACCAAGTCCTGCAAGGCCAGGGGGTCCAATCTCCGTGTTCATTTTAAGGTAAACAAATTTTATATCGTAATCTGTCTCATGCAATCAACCTAACCTCACTTTTGACACAACAAAAATTTTTTTTAATCAGTCTCTAACTTTTTATATTGATCCGATTATCGAGATTATCTGCATCAATTTCACTTACTTTTACTTTATTTAATCACTTTTTTTCTAATTTTTTAATCATCAGTTATCATACGTACACAAGTGCAGCACAGACGCTATACAGTTTTCCTGTTCGATAAAAATTTATTAAGACAAATTTCGATTTTTCTAGCAAGTTTAAAAATATTTGTTAAGAGGGAAAAATTTTTTTTATACGTGATTTTGAAATTTTTTCTTTCTCTGTTACAGAACACCCATGAGACTGCTCGCGCAATCAAGAACATGGCTCTGCGAAGGGCCCAAAAATACTTGAAGAACGTGATTGGCAAAACTGAGTGCGTGCCATTCAGACGATTCAACGGAGGTGTTGGTCGCTGCGCCCAGGCCAAGCAGTTCGGAACAACTCAAGGTATGTTTATATGAGTAGAAAAAAATTTCTAAAAGTCTACGAACACTGTCCAAGATATCCAATTAATTTATATTTTGTAACAGGTCGATGGCCAAAGAAATCCGCGGAATTCTTGCTTCAACTGCTGCGAAATGCCGAGTCCAACGCCGACTATCGGGGCCTTGACATTGATCGTCTGGTGATTGATCACATCCAGGTCAACCACGCTCCCTGCCTTCGTCGTAGAACATACCGTGCTCACGGACGCATCAATCGTACGTTTAATAACAGATAATAATAATTATTAAAGCATATTTCAACAGTTTTATATATTAAAATATCCACTTTTATCGATTTATTTCAGCTTACATGAGCAGTCCCTGTCACATTGAGGTAATTCTCACTGAGAAAGAGGATGTTGTGACCAAGGCTACGATGGAGGACTCTCCGAAGAAGAAGCTGTCGAAAAAGAAGTTGGCTAAACAAAAGGAAAAAATGTTGCGCGAGTAAGAATTAATTTTTTTTTTTGTTGTATACGTGGAGAGAATAAAGTCAACCGGATATTCTAGAAAATATATTTAATTGCCTTATTTTCTGTTTGTTATTAAATAACAATTGAACGTGGAAATAATTGAGGCGTTATATATATATTTTTTTTTATCTCAAAAAAATTCATCTTGTTGGATATATTTTGACATTGGGTTATTTCCAGCGTCGCAATTGCCAACGAGTGTATTTTAAAATACATTTGTGATTAAAATTTAATGAATAATACAAAATATGATGAGTGTAGTATTCTAATAGCTAAAATCTTTTTGAGCAGTACGAGATAATGTCACTCAATCTCATCTTACAAAGTTGCTCACGGCCATTCATACTTGAATTCGCACATTTTCTGCCATTCAATACACATTTTTGCCTGTCTCCAGCTACGTTGACTAAAACTATGATGATTGGTGAAGCAGTTATGCGGTTTGGTTCGTACGCCTGGTCGGAATATTCTCAACTTTGCACTAAAAAAAAAATACTTATACTTAATACAAATGCATCGTGACTATACATTCGATTTTGTGGCTCTCTTGTGGGTTTTTGTTTTTACAACAAACACGAGTTTGCCGGTGTCAGGAAAGAGGTTCGCGAGTTGTGTTTGGTAAAAAAAGACTGAGTAATCCTCCTCCTGTAACAGAATACCAAGAATTTTCCATTAATAATACACATCTCTAACGAAATATCACAATCTTCTATTTTAGAAATATCTTAGAAACTACG
Organism: Macrocentrus cingulum; assembly: GCA_002156465.1. Taxonomy (NCBI): domain Eukaryota; kingdom Metazoa; phylum Arthropoda; class Insecta; order Hymenoptera; family Braconidae; genus Macrocentrus; species Macrocentrus cingulum. The sequence continues at coordinate 41,389 of MVJL01000912.1, read as the reverse complement.
AATTTTAAAATACTTTTACCCATGACCTTTTTTGTCAAGAATTAAATACTCTACAAAAAAAATTTGGGTGAAAAGTTCTCGATTTTTCGTCATTTCCGAAATATCTTTAAAAAATCGCGTGATGTAAAAAAATTCTCTACCAATGAGAAGAGCTGCCACGATGAATGTCGGTGCCGGACAGTACATATCGAGAAGCTGCGCTATCACGATATTGCCAATAATGCCGCCAAGACGAGCAGCAACCATGGAAACTGCAATTCCAGTGGCGCGAAGGCTTGTCGGAAAGACCTCAGTTATCAAGCAATCGAGCGCGGCATTTCCACAGCTGATGACTCCGCTGAAAAATGCTGAGACGATGACATTTTGCACCTTGTTGTATACAAAGTACAGCCCGACAGAGCACGCGCCCGAGGACAATGTGCTAAAAACTGTGAAACAAAATAAAAATTCAATTATTTCACGTGGGAAAAATAAATAAAAAAAACTTCTTACCAAGGAAAAATTTACGTCCCAGACGATCCATTCCCAGCACGGCGATGATATTGGCCGGTATTGCGGATGCAACGGTGATTAAGGACTCGATAAAAACACTCTCACCTATGTTACTGTCACAGGGAGCAGCTTGTTCGCTGGTATTAATTTTAACCTGAGTATAATAGTTTGTAACCTGACAAATATCGGCGGTCTCGTTGGGAAAACGTTTATGGTACAGGTCAAAACGATTAAACAACTCGGGAAACCACATCATTAGACCGTAGTACCCGATGTGAAATGTAAAATTAATGACAATGGAGACGAGAGTAAAGCGTAGAATGGGCGAAACAAATAATTGTTTACTATTGTCCACAATGTCACCAAGCATCACCTTGTACTTGCTTTTTTCCCCGTTATTTTTCACGGGTTCAAGCTCACCATCGTCGAGAATAAGCTCGCGCACGGGATAAGTGTCACGCGGCTTGCCTGTATTGATGGCATAGATGCCTTGGAAAATTCTGAGTGCCTCGTCGTATTTTCCGCGTGACAGAAGATACTTTGGTGACTCGGGTAGCAGCAGGAGTAATCCCGCGACGATAAAAGACGGAGCAGCGCAGATCAGCAGGAAAATTCGCCACGAATTAAAGGTAAATGTGGCCGTCTGGATGCCAATCTGATGGGGAATGATGAGCCAAGCCAGACCGGCGACAAACAGGTTGCCGAGCGTCCAAAAGGCCGCCATGAACGACAGCATCGAGCCACGTTTGGCTTTTGGCTGGAACTCGGCAAAGTAGGACCAGATGACGGGTCCACTGCCGCCCAATGCGGCGCCATTCAGGAAGCGAAAGAATAAAAACAGCTCGTAGGACTGGCTGAAGCTCGAGGCCACGATGCACAGCGCGTTCATGAAGGAAATCACGATGAGCACCTTGCGTCGGCCCAGTGCATCTGCCACTGAACCCCACGCGTACGCCCCTGCCATCATCCCGATAAAGATGATTGAGCTGAGCCATCCTTTGGCTGCCGTACTCAAGTCGAGGTCACATTGTGCGCTCGGCAAGATGAAGGACATCGAGATTACGTCCATCTCCTCGCTCGTACTGACGAACCCACATACTGCCAGCAGGAAGTAGTGGAATTTGCCATATTCTGCAATGAAAATTCACGTTGCATTGTAGATTTTTACTTGAAAAACATCAGTAATTAATTATTTTGCTATATTATAACTATTTTTCTATTTTTTACGTTTTTTCATAATCTATTTTTCAACTAATTTTTTATAGGTGGCAAAAAATGTGTTTTATTTGAAAAATTTTAATTAATAATTTCAAATTAATCAAATAACAAATGAAGTTGGATTAGTTGGAAAATACAGCAAAAAATAACCAAATATTTCTCGGATTTTTACATTACCAAAAAAAAAATTAGAAATTAAGTTGAACAAATTTTCGATTGATTAGTTGGATTAGTTGGATAAAATTATTTTAAATTGTTATACTTTTTCAAGTAAAATTACAAATATACAGATAATTTTATATTTCAATAATGATGAGAGATATGAAATTATAGTCAAAATATTTGTTGTAGTTTTTCAAATTCTCTGCAAAAAATTTTATATAAATAACAATAACGTAAACCTGACTGCTACAGCTCTAACTTGATATTTTAGATGTTACAGCATGTCAATTTGAAATATTTTTCTAATATTTTAAGATCCACGCGGAGATAACAATTTTTTCTACGATCGATAAATTAATTAATTAAAATAGCTTACCAGTGAGTTCGATAGCCTTTTCAAAGTCAGCCTTAACGCACGATCCTTTTTCGGGATCTAGGGTCTTGCCCTTGGACCCAATTCCTAAAGTAAAAATCGAATAAATAAATAATTCATCAACAAACATGATTTGTCCAATAATTACCGGCAAGCTCGAGGTCTTTTGAACCACAGCCGTTTAGACGATTGGCTTTTACATCGGACTCTGCACAAAAACAAAACAAAAAGACATTAAAAAACCATCCTTTTGAAATTCATTTCTCCCTCCATTACACTTACTATTATTGGGTTTTAAATTGGGATGACCTTCTACCATTCTACGGTGTCGGCGCGGTTATGTGAATTTGGCTTGCGGAAAACAATCAAAGAATATTTCCTCGAATTTGGATGATGATTTCGTTGACTGCACTGATGCGAATGAGATCGAAGTGGCTCTGGCGAAATTTTCCTGCTGATCCTGCGCTGCTCTGCTGCTTCTCGACGACGGGACTTGGTTTTGTACTCACACGCGAGCTAAAAAAAAAAAATAATTCAAATAAATCATCAGTAAAAAAAACTTCTAAAATATTCAAGAATACTTTTGCATAATTTTTATTATACAATAAAACATTGTTTGCTTGCAATGAGGTGTTGAAAAAAAAAATTCATAAAATTTAATATATTTTTTTCCCTTCCCTTCCAAAGATTTATCATTACGTAATGGCTCGAAGAAAAAAAATCTTATTCATATAATGAATAATAAATAACTTGAAAAAGAATTATAAAATATTTTCCAGTTAGATCTTAACGTGTTCTCACGTGTTTAATTATATGTTGCGAAGTGATTTTTACGCTATAAAAACAAACATTTAATTTCATTCATACATTACCATAATTAGGAGGCAAGTAAACAAGGTCTTGTGATTAAATTTGATCAGATATTAATTTAAAATCTTGTTAGGATTCAAGTTTACTTATGATAATGATGATTGAGATGAAAAAAAAGGTTTTCTATGTGATAAATATGAGGGTAAACGTGTTACTAATTGTATCTCAGCAATAAATATTCATTGAATTGTTGAGCAAAAAAAGGATTTTCGACCGTGACAGGATTCGAACCTGCAATCTTCGGATCCGAAGTCCGACGCCTTATCCGTTAGGCCACACGGTCATGCATGGAGCTCATCGCTAAAGCTAGAATACCAGCCCACTATTGATTTTAGTACCCCCCCGTGTGTTGCGGTTATCACAAGAAGAACCTCGCAAGATATCTGTGATGATTCACCGAGTTCGGTGGGAGCGGAAAAAAATTTTTTAACGACTCTCAATGATATGGGGGCTTTATTGCTACTGTAAAGTGTCACTCGGTATCGGTAAGAAGGATATTTCAGAGGGCTATTATCAGTTGGAAGTCGTGGGATGTGGGACAGTCGTGGGACGGCGCAGAAAAAACAAGAAAAATTTTTTTTTACCAACTTTAAAGACACCTCAGGAGAAATTTTTATCGCCAAAATCTTCATCAACTTATTTTACAAGTTAAAAAAAAATTTATCCACAGAATTATGAATAATTTCTATTTTTTTTTTTTACTCCAAATTTTATTTTTTTTTTACATCTCGCATTCCTTAGCTGTAATGTCGATAAGAAAAAAAATATTTTCAGAAGGAAAAAAAAAAGAAGTATTTTCCAGTAATGAAAAACAAGACTGCAGATTGGAAGACATTTAAAACGTCAATTTTGAAAAACTGTTGAGCTGATAAAGCGCGCGCGTCTTATCGGAAATTACATTTATGTATAACCAAGAATTTTTTACTGCAGAACAGCATAATTGACGATAAGCTATAGTTATCTCATCCAAATGTCAATGTCAAGGTGATTATGCTACTAAATTATTAAAAATACTAACTTTCACCGTAAAAATGGCGTGTAAAAAAAAAAACTAACATTTTGTTCATAATATTGGCGAGTGGGATAAAAAGCGGAAATAGGAAGGTCATCGTTAGGCGGAAACAGTGAATTTTGTGCGATAATTGGATAGTACAATAAATAAAAAAAAATTGTTCCGCAAAAAAATCATGAAATTCTTTTTTGTTTAGGCGATTTAAGATGAAATCTCGCGAGTAATAAGATGGCGTTGCTGACAAAATTCTCACACCACTCGCCATGAGTTATACTGAGCAGTAAGTGTAATTAATGTTTATGCCTTCAAGGACAGAACAATTACAGTCTGATGAGTGAGTTCACGCCAGTGAGCTAGACAAGGTGCCGCTGCGAGCGATGATGTGAGACTTACAGATCTAGTTATTCATCGTTTACTTCACTTTTAATCACTTGCAATAACTGCACTCAATGCCTTTTGACTTCGATTATAGATATATAAAAGTACGTGGATAAGCGTGTGGATTATTTTGTGCTTGCGAGGGAAAAAAAAAATAGGTTTGGTGGATCTGCGGTTCGTCAGAGCCTACCTTGACCCGTTTCACCACCACTCGATCACGCAGAGAAGCGTGTGAACAGGTGGAATTCGCACATCGCGTGATCTTAAGTGCATATTAGCATACACTTTTCCGGTTTTAAAACCGGAAGAATATTTGTGACTTGATGTAGTAAAAGATTACTACATTAAAAATATAGTTAAAAAAATTTAGATTTTTTCGTGCCTTAAATTCTCTGTTTTAGATTGAAATAAAATAAAATAAAATTTGTCTGTTATAATTTTATAAAGAACTCCCTCTTTCTTGTAAATCTGGTTATTTTTGTGATTTTTTTTTTTAGTTTTTTAAAGATTACTCTATAAATATGAAATGAGAGTTAATTATTGGAGATTTAATTTTTTGAAAAAAAAAAAAAAAACATTTTTTTAAATATCTCGAGAAAAAGAGAAAATATGGAAAAAATTTATTCTACATTTTTTGTAGGAAATTAAATTTTTTATCATTTAAATTTTATCATATTTTTTGATAGTTCGTCTAGTTATCGAGTTATCGGCAAAAAATCATGAAATCGAAAAGAATAAGTACTCCTTTGAAAATTCAATAAAAAAATCTCCATTACAGGGATAAGTTGAAAAAAATTTTTTCAAATATTACACAGTTTATAAGTACTCCTTGAATATAGGTCACGATTTAAATGATTTTTCTTTGTAACAAAAAATATTGTTAAAATCGTATGATAATAAATTTTTTGTATCTGCTTTTATTTCTAAAAAAAAAACGTTATTTTAGATAATTTTTATTTTTATAAAATATCTCGAAAACTACGCAAAATATGGCAGAAATTTATTTAACATTTTTTGTAGGAAATTAAATTCCCTATTATTCAACTCTATTGAAATTTTTCGATATTTCACGTATTCACTGAGTTATCAATGCATTAAATTTTTTGTTTTGTAAAAACACCTCTAATTATACCTGCTCAACTTTATCAACAGCACAGACATTCCAAACGTCACAGTATAACACTTTCTTCCAATGCTCAAACTATAAATCAAACTCGATCAGAGAGTATATTTAGTAGGCGAAAAATTCGATGACGAAGATTTGAACCTTTGAGAGACACCGCGTGGACACGAATGAGTATCGGATCGTCGAGGCAATGAAATCCACTTGCCACCTCCTACTATAACTGGTACGAGACACAAACAACCGATACCTAGACCAGACACATTCCTGCTGGTCAAGATCACGTGCAAACGCCATCAAACAAGATCGATCATTTTTTTCCAATGGCACAAGCAGCTCCATATGATGCTGTACTCACCCCATATTGCGTCAACGAAATTTTTTTTAATCAAGAAAAAATCGGCTATGTATACCTTATTTTGCCCGTTATTTTTACAGGATTTGTCAGCTTAAATGATGCGTTGCCTTTATCTTCATCGAGAATTGAAAATGTTGCTTTGAAGTCGCGATGGTCATTGCTTGAAATTGTTCATGAACACGGAAGTGCATGCACGATATATTTTCACAATGAAACTTTAACAATTACAATTCAATTATTAACATAACTCCACAAAACACGATAAGTATTGTTATGACGATTCTCGACAGAAGCTCTGGACCGAATCGGCCTACGTGACACACATGACGAAAGAAACAAATGAACGGAATGTGGATTTTTTTTCTGATTACTGTACGCAGAGTGTGGACAGGCTGATACAAAAATTATGGCGTTAACGGTCATTTCCCGCCAAACTTGAAAAAAAAAAATTTTTCCCCATTTACCCGTTGGATATCATTGAAATTTAATTAACTACCGTATTATTTGATCTAAATATTATATAAAATAGTAGATATTTTTGCAAAAAATATTTAAAAATTTATTTTCTTCGACAAATATCAAAACCGACATTTTGAAATTCCAACATTTCCAATATGGCTGACTAGTGGCGCCCACTAATCACTGCCAACAATTAGCCGAAAATTAAGATATTTTGCAAGTCGAATAGACAGTTTTATTGTTTGGATAACATTTTACTCTCATCACCGGATATTTTTAATGCAGTTTACGCCTTCAAACGTTCAATAACCTCAAAGTGCCTGCACCAACGAATAACACACATTGCCATTGCATTGATTGTCAAGTGAATTGTATCGTTTAATTCGACATTGCCTGGGGTTAAAAAGCAGCTCACACTGGATTTCATGAGATCTAAATAAAGACTGGACATATACATCACCACAAAACCCATCACGCACACCGAAATCAACCCATTTTTGCCACTCCCATCGACTGAAATAACCTACTGCAATTTTCAGCTACAGCGGTTTTTTTTATCAGCAAGTAATAAAAAATTGTTATAAAGAAGTCTCTCGTCAATATTTAAAGCGGTATGTATATTTACTTTCATGCCTCGCATGTCTCAAGTGACGACGATAAAAGTATAGAAAAATGAGTAATTGTTTTATTTTCAGCTGCATATATTTTTCAACGAGTCAGATTTTTCAACTATTGTAAAGTGTGTCAGACTAGATACATTTTTATTGAAAACTTCTATTTTTCCACTCTACAGACAGTCGTAAGTATTTTTTTCCCGGCGTTTTTCTCATTATTTTCTTATCTTAATCCAAAGTAATCTACAATTATAGTCATGTCGGTCACATCTTTATTATGCAGTATATTAAAATGTTAAAAATAATCATTGAAGCCTATAATTAAAATATACATATATATTGACTTTGATGCCACACGCGTAATCTACTCTTCGTCACAGCGGTAGTGATAAAAGCGTCAGAAAAATGAGTAATGTCACGTTCTATTTTCAGGTAGAGTCATTACAAACACCTCTAAAACTTAACTGCGTTAAAAAAAAAGAAAATCTAAAAAAAAAAAAGATTTCAAGCTAGACTTCAAGGTTATACGTCTACCACACGCGGTATTTCAATTTATCGCAGCGAAAAAAAACATCAATTTGTCCACTTCACGGGTGCTTGTAAATTTTTTTTACATTATTTAAATTTTTTTTCTTATTACGCATTAATTAGAGATAAAGCCATAAGTTTTGTTAAACTATCGCGGTAAACACCGGGACGAAAAAAACGTTAACTTTTTTTTTTCTTTCTTATTCATTGTGGCGCAATAGCAAAAAGAATTTTTTTTTTCTGCGAAGATTTTAATAATTTGAGACTGGTTAATCAAATGGATTAGTTTTTCATGGGTTTTAATGGGCTGTTAGAATGAATTAATGTTAAATGGGGTTTTTTTTGAAACTTACGGTGTGCTGCTTGCCAAGTCTTGGAAAAGTTGCCCGAACGGGACCAACCAAAGTCTGAGGACAAAGCTGAAAGCTTATATACAAGCCACGATGCCGTCAGTCGATCCCCTCTCTAGTTTCTGATCGGTGGAAGAGCCCAAAAGACTTGATCTCACTCGCGGCCGCAGTTTTATAGACATCACTGTCTTTGTTTTTACTTTCGATGACGTTTAATGCCGCCCGAGCGACTGCGGCTGCGAGAAAGAGACAGAACGCTTCGAGAAATGGAGTAGCAAATCAACGAGCTTCTGATCGAGCAGTTAGCTATTGTCTTCGTTGAAGCTGCTGCGAGCAATTGATCGGATCTACATATCATTCTCGGTAGAGAGGAAAAATTCGAATCGCGTAAGTGGGAAAAGCGGTGAATATTTTTTTAAAAAATAATAATATCTCAAAAACTACGAGGATTACGGATTTTTAGCTCTGATGCTTTTTTGAAGTTTGAAAAATTTTCTGTAAAAAAGGTCCTTAGTAAATATCCTGTAAGTCCTCTCATTTCTAAGATATATTCAAAAATAAATCGGAGCTGTGACTAATGCATATAATTTATGAGATTTTTGGTTCTTTTAAAATATCTCAGAAACTATAGGTGATAGAGAAATTTTTTATAAAACGTTTTTTGTAGAGAATTTTATGCTCTAAAAAAAAGGTTCTTATAAAAATTTTTGTAACTCTTGTAATTTTTGAGATATTTGGAAAAATTGTGGTGGATTTTTTTTTATTCTCAACGATTGGTTAGAATAACGCAGTACATAATAATAATTAAGATCCTTGGTAGACACTAAACATTTTTCAGTTTTTTTAGGCCTTCTCTAACACAGACGTTGCGCAATCCCGTGCAAAATAAGAGCGATGAGATGAGAGTCTGACTGCCGAGTACACACACACACACACACACACACATGGAAATATCTTCTCTCGCAAATATTAACTCAAGACAACGAATATTTGTTGCCATAAAGAAATTTTAATTTATATTAAAAATATAAAATTCATACGGGGAATAATATTGTGTTTAATACAATTTGTTGATTAAAAATTGAAACATCAAAAGCGACACAAGCAATTGAGTAAAGACGAGATGAATATAGCAGAAATAATTTATTCATCATTTTGATTGCTCAAGAATAATGAAAAGTGCGTTGACATAGCCTTGGATTGTCTTAAATAAATTTAATATGAAAAATAAAAAATTTTCCCGCGTAAATAAGGGACTTTTGTCGGTTAATTTTCAGTCCCAGCTGCGACTACTTGTAATCGACGTGATTTAATGTTTGTGTGTGAGTGAATCAACTTGTAAATTGTCACATGGAGAGTATATATTTGCCATGTCGTTTAACATTATATCGGCTACCTCATGCGTTTCTCGAGATATTTATACCAGAGATGGATGTTTTATAAATACAAAAAGAATTATGATAGAGTATTAGACGTTTTCGAGCTATAAATCAAATTAAATTCTTAAAAATTAATAATTCCTATGTATAATTATTCATATTTATGTCGAGAAAATAACATTTTTCAACAGCGCCTGATATAAATAAATTTGTTTTTTCCAAATATCTCAAAAATTACGTGTTTTACACAATTTTTTATAATAACCAATTTTGTAGACTAATAAATTCTCTATAAAAAAGGTTTTAGGTCATAATTTTGTAGAATCAATAGTTTTCGAGATATTTTTAAAAATAAATGATGAAATATTTTTCATAATATTATAAAATGATTTTCTTTTGCAAATATGTCAAAAATTACGCGTTTTACAGAATTTTTAATAATAATCGATTTTGTAGAGTGATAAATTCTCTACAAAAAAAGTTTCTAATCATTATTTCCTAGGTCCAAGGGTTTTCGAGATTTTTGCAAAAAAAAAAAAAAAAACATGGAATATGTGGAGCAAATTGCGAAATGAATTATGACTAATTACAGACTACTTAATTTGGCTATCCATGAATTTATTTTGTATTCTCATCAATCAAGTAAAATGATTTGACATCTGGCATATTACACGTCACAAAGAGTATAGTATAGACCGTGATGTTTATGTTCTCTAAAATTCAAGGCGACGACCTCAATTAATCGACGCATTTCTCATCCAATCAGCCCTGAGATCCTTCGAGGTTGTATGCAACTGGAAAAACTTATTTGATACGACATATCCGACACTGGCGCGCCGTAGAGTAATTAATTCAAATTTTATTAATACGTGAACAATCGAGATTTGTCGGTAATATAGGTAGTGCAGTGCTCCAAGGACTCGAAAAGTCACTTGCGCTGCTCGGATAATATGATAAAAGACCAGAAGAAGCATTACTGACGTCAATCGTTTATATCTGTGAGTTTACATTGTAAAAATAAACTTCACAACAACTTTATTTTAGATTCGACTGTCAAAAAAATATTTAAAAGTCAGTAAAATTAATTATTCGTTTTGGAATATATATATAAAAGTACTGTCGACTGTATCTTTGATCTGATGTGATATTTTTAAAATTTGTCGAAAATGATGAAACAGCTGAATATACTCATCGTCATCATGAAACGTAAATAGAAAAAAAAAAACCATCAAATCAATATTGATTTTGCAGTGGTATTAGGTGGCTCATTTTTTTTTTTGTTTCTTCTATGTAGTATATTAGTGCTATGAGTAGTTTAAAAGGAGAATAATAAATTTTTCACTCTTAAAATACATATTTAGGTTTGTAAATCTCTTGCAGGAGGTAAATACCCTGGATGTAATGAAACGAGTCATTGTAAATCTCGATTGCGCTTGATATCGTCGACACAATCTACGCTCATCACATTATCAAATACTCCTGTCATACTGTTGATCAAATCCCACTGCAACGACTTACTATACACTGCAGAATTGCATTCGCAATTGTGTGTGTGTGTGTGATAATAAGATGGAGCATTTGGGGGTAATTGAGGACTGTGAGTTTTATGGCAAATATTTCATTAACCACTGTAGATACGGAAATTTTATAAGATACCTTTTTTCAAGAAAATTTTTAAAACTATAAAAAAGGTCCTTTGCAAAAAAATCCTAACTTTAATAGTTTTCGAGATATTTCTAAAAACAAAAATTGCTGTTAAAAATCGTTTGGAAAAAAAATAAAAAATATTGATGATGATTTTTCACCTATATCTTGAAACTCGAGTATGATATAAAAATTTTACAAAAGACCTTTTTTGAAGATAATTTTTCAAGCTATAAAAATGGTTTTTTGTAAAAAATTGTCAACTTCAATTGTTTCTGAGATATTTTCAAAAAATAAAAAATTGTTGAAAATCGTTGAAGAAAAAAAATTAAAAATCTTCATGTTTTGTTGGATAAATATCTCGGAAACTGAGATAGATACATAAATTTTCATTGAAATCTTTTTTATAGATAATTTTTCAAACTACAAAAAACATTCCAAGAAAAATTTTCCTATCTCTCATATTTATTGAGATAGAATACCGTTACTGATTTCAGTTCTAGAAAATACAAACAATATTTTCACAGGAGTACTTTTACACTCCCAAGAATATTTCTTGACTCAATAAGCATACATTATACCTTCTTATCGTCTCAATTAATACGGAGAACATACATTGTGTCAGAATGATTATGATTATCGCGATGTATACAGTAAATTGCGTAGAAGTAATACCGAATTCCTCTGCACTCTGTCACTACACCATAAACTAAATTCCGCTTTACTTCCTGTCAACACGTGCATGTGCTTTATCACATGATACATCCTCTGAACGACGATTCAGCTGGCATTGATATCCAATACTTGACAAAAACACTATTCTGATATCGATTCCTCTGAACCAATTTTAATTACAACGACTGATTTCCACAGTAAATATACAGTCCGGATGTTTAGATTTACATAAAAGGCATTAAAATTCATTTACTGTATAATTCACGTGCGATGTAAAAAAAAATTTGATGTCAAAGTAATGAAAAACACTGCTCACCAACGAATTATCCGTTTTAACCATTTTTTTTTCTATAATTATTGCTACACGTGGATATAATTAATTATATCTATAGATGAGCCGCGATACAATTTTCATGCTAATTGTCGTATAAAACTTTATCTACTTTTTTTTTCTCATGCTATTAATCATGTTTAACAAACCGAGACTACTCTAGACTTGATCAACAATTTTTTTCACTACCTAAAACCGGATTTTTTCAATTCCATGTACTCTTAAAAAAAAAATATATTTAAAAAATACACTACAGAGAATTAAATAATTTTTGGCTGAAAAAAAAAAAATGAAAAAATTAAGAAAAATTTTTTTAATTAAGAAAAAACTTAAAAATTGCGATTAGAATTTTTTTTTCTAGTGTTTAATAATCTCACCTATGCATAATAAACAGATCCTCCAGTGCACAAGGTGTATTTGAATGAAGCTGAACGATTTCACACGCTCACCACTGCACACTTTTTTTTTTCTTCCTATTCAGCTTTATTCAATGGCTATATAAGACACTTTTTGCCGTTGTATCACCAAGAGGAACTGTCGACAATCAACTCTCGCGCAAATACGACGGGGTATTAACTAAATAACTCGGCATAGGAAGGGGTCACTTCGCGGCGAGTACGTCTGGCAATCTGAGGGAACGTATTACCGCAAGCTCCATGATTGCACCTCAGGAGCGGCACTGGCCCAGGGCCTCCAAATACCGGGCACCTTTCATGCCCTTGTTATTTCATTCATTATATTTATTGCAACCTCGGCCTTCGTGCTGTCTTACCGACTGCCGGTAAAGCAATCACGTTTTTTTAATTAAAAAATAAAAATATTCACCGTTAATTCAATAAACGGTATATTTCTAGATGAAAAGATAAACTTTTTTTTTTATTGTTAATTAGCTAAAAAAATTTAATAAAAAAAAGTTTAATTTTTTTTAATAGTTAAATTTTTTACAAAATAGATAAAATAATTTCTTAAAATTTTTTTTCTTAAAATGGGTGAAAAATTTTTTTTTTTTTAATTTTTTTGGGTAAAGATACTATTATTATTAAAGTTTTGATTATGGGATTTTTTTAATTTTTTAAAATTTTAAATGTAAAATAAATAAAAAAAAAAAAAAATCGAGTTGTAACGTGTAGTTGATGGAAAATGAGCATAAATGTTGTAAAAAAATAATTTGGTTTAGCCTTGTTCGAGTGTAATTGATTGGCTGTGGCACATGAGGAAATTGACATAATTTATTGTCGGTCTTCCGGAACAGAGAGCAATTTTTTACCGCGTGCCAGCGTATATATCAATATTGTTTTATCTAAATTTATAAATGTGTGATTTACCTAGTTTTTTTTTATTATCTATTACATGCATGTAAATTATTGTATATTTAGGTGAGAAAAAACTTGTTTGTCATATGTTAAAAAAAATTTATACTCTGCGAGCTTTGAATATTGTAAAAGCTTGACATACCCGCGCCTGATGTCGTTTGAATTACTACTAAAGGACTTTATCCACTTTAGTCACAGGCGGTCAGGCCAATCATTCTATTGTGCCATAGGATCATGAATGACAGAGTAAGAAAAGCTGCCCAGAGCCGGTAACGAGCGAGTATTGCTATGAAATATTCGACCTGATGTGTGTAAAAATCATTTCTCACGATAATTATTTTTTTATTACTCACAACTAAACATATCCTATTTTTATTCTATAATGCATACCAAATTTCCTCGTCTAATACACTCTATTCCTGCAATAAAATTTCAATTTATCCAACTAAATCAAGAAAAAATCATTTGAAAAAAAATTTTTTACCAACAAAAATTGTATAATTAAATTATACGAATTAAAAAAAAACAATTATTTCGTCTATTAATCTTTAATTTACACCATCAGAGAAAAAGTCTGAAAAAAAATTTCATTTTATTATTTAATTTTTATTTTAAAATAAAAATTTAATCAATTTGTTTTTTTTTTTTTTCTCAAATCGAAAAGACTTTTTTCGTGAAAATGTTTGATCAATATTCTGAGATAAGAAAAAAAATGAATAAATAAATTTAAGGATGAATATTCTGATGGGATATATTATACTACCTTGAAGTAGATTTTTTTATTGGAATGATAATATCCAACTAATTCAAGTTGATTGGTCGAAAATTGAGGGAACAAAGTGGAGCAATAAAACTTTGCAAGAGAGTCATATTGTTCCTTATCGTCTGCTCCATGCGTTTGCCGGTATATCAACGCCTAACAGTGGGATAATGACCCAATTATATGTCATTTACACGTGACTCATATAGTCAATTTGTTCATGTCCGGTACTACAACGCCATTCTAATAATCACGCACACGTCTTGAGCAACCTGGACCATTCGGCTTCGATAATTAAATGAAAGGCCGTACACGCGCGTACAGTGTGCCTTGCCTCTGCGGCCGCGAGGAATATTTTTATTTCAGGCCCAAGGACGCGGTTATTAATACAACAAACACATATATCAGTTAATAAATAACTTGACCGCGTGAAAATACACGGAAAAAAGTCCTCAACTCTCACGTTCATTCACCAACTCGCGAGTATTGTCTTATTGCACAATGTCTTTCACGTTTCACACACTATACACCTATTTATTAACATAATACAACAATTATATACTATACCCACCTGCAAATCAATGACTTATGGTCGCATTACGAAAATAAATCATTGCATTTCCTATAAAAAACATTTTTTTTCTACTAAAAAAAAATTAAAAATAATTTTTTCTATCTTGATTGTGTCGAAAAAACTGTCTTGCAGAAAGTAATGAACAATTTCTGCCTCAAGATACTCACAAAATTTATTTTCTTGATTTTTTTCTAATAAGATATTGCCCTTATGCGAAGCAATTAAGAAAGTGTGCTCTACATTCACTTGCTCCATTTTTGCTAATATTTCTAGCTAAAATGACGTAATTTAATTACTATAAAAATTTTTTTCTACTAACGAGACTTAAATCTCCGTTGAAAAAAAATTTTATATGTTCGACTTTTTTTATTTAGTTATAATAAATGATTTTTTTTCATTCGTTAGGACTGTCCAAAATTTTTTTTTGGCACAAACTCGATTTCGGCGGCAGTTTTTTTTAAAAACACTTGAAATTGATCATAATCTGTTTATTTATCACCAAAAAAGCTGTTCTGTATTTAAAACTAACACTCAATTTGACTTATTATATTTTAAAAATAAATTAGAAACTTTTTATAATAATTACCTTTTGAAAAATCATTAAAAAAAAAAATTTTTTACCTACTAGAATTGTATAATTAAATTTTTCAAATTTTTTCAAAATTATTTCGTCTATTAGTCTTCCATAATTTACATCAGAGAAAAAGTAAAAAAAAAATTTTTCCTCTTAAAAATATATTGCCTATATTATTATTATTATTATTATTATTATTATTATTATTATTATTATTATTATTTCATTTTTATTTTAAACTGAAAGTTTACTCAATTTTTTTTTCAAATCGCAAAGGCTTTTTCCACAAAAATGTTTAATCAATTGGATATATTCTAAAATTAAAAAAAAAAAATTTATTTCAAAATTTATAAACTTTTTATAATAACAACGAAAAAGGGTGTGCTTTACAGTTTCACTATTTATTATTTTGTGCTTTCGTAATTTTTTCCAAGGTTTAATTTCCACACTGATAAAATTTAACAGGATGTTCGAAAAAAGTAAATTTTTCACACTACTAGAACGAAAATTCGACAGAGTTGATAGAAGAATTAATTATCCTCCCCTCCCCAAAGTAGGTAATAAATTTTCATTATGAGGAAATTGTAATAAAGATGATTCAGAGTTACATATACATAATTTCTTAAACCTGTTTTATTTTCAGGTTTTTTTTTCTCAGTTTTTTTATTGCAATCATTCTATAGATAATATGTACATCCGGTTACCGCACTACCACACAACTTTCCTACTTCATTCATCGATGCATTCTGCGGCCTTTGAAGGTTGCTCTCGGCGAAGGAAAAAAAAAAAAAAGAAAAAAACACGCGCAAACACGACATCCCAAGCGGAGCGTGCAGTCGCGTGCACTTTTACCGCACCAGTCTCTGCAAAATTCCTTTCTAAGAAAATGTATAAATATAGAAGCGTGTGTACTCGACGCGAGTGCGTACTTAAAACTCAAGAAAAAAATTACCAACAGCGAAATTTTTTAAAAGTAGTCATTAAAATATATTTAATTTCAAAAAAAAAAAAGAAGTTTATTTGCAGTAGAAATTATGATTGCTGATGGAATGAGATAATTATTATCTTGAAAGAGTGAATGAGCACTCGTAATATCCGAGATAAAACCTCTCACAAGAATTGTAGACGCTCGTCGTGCTATTTATCTCTTGGTGCATCTCGTATTTATGTCCAGGTACTGCAGGCGATCAACTCTGCAAGCGCGCGACTTTCACTCGGCACGTCTGACATCTCCTCTGCACTCTGTGTGATTCATTGAAGTGTTATTCAGTGCATTAACCCAGACGGTATTCATATAAGAGCACACAGACTGGGTGTGCGACGTGGAAAAACCTGTGGATTCAAGTGGAGCATATCGGGAAAGTCGTTTCCCACAAGGAAGTTGCTTTAATTTATGCAATCGGAGCAGAAAAAATTTCTTCACGTCATTTTTCCTCTTAAAATTCGAAAAATTCACCATTAAACATGAAACCCTTTGTTACAGCGAATTAAATAGGGTATACTTGAGGTGTAATAAAAAATTTTAAAACGTATGCAGCATAAGTATGTAAAAATGGTGTAAAAGCTCGCTAAAAAAGGACAAAAATTGAAGAAAACAAATTTTTACTCGTTTTTTCAGATACTCCATTTTGCTCCACATTCTGCTATAAATTGATTGATATTTAACCTTTCGGCTGTACATCAGTTCTCTTTTACATTTTTTTTATAGTTAATATATTTAACAATATATGTACCCTGTATTCTGCTTTTATTCAACCTCATTTTCTTACAGTTTTTGATATAGTTTCGACTGTTACATTTGTGTTCAATCGGGATTCAATTTTTACTATAAAATACTGATGGTAGTATCTATTCGGACCGCCAATAGTGATAAATAATTCAGTTATTGATAAATTAATTTTTTTTTATGTATCCTTTGTCTCCAATTATCTTAACTGATTCTTAAAAAAATAAGTTTGATCGAAACTTCGACTCGAAAATGAAATGCGAAATTGGCGGGTGTATTTTTTTCGAAAAGTAGCCTCTGCAACCGCAGCATATTGCTCGGCAGGCCCAATTCCCACATGGGCTGCCATGAATGCCCAGCATCCGGACGTGGGGCGGGTGGTGGTGGGAGCCCGCGGCGACCGGCTCGGGAATGCGTTTGAGAGAAGGGGGAGAGCGCACTCACGGCGTTCCTTGAATGAAACTCAACTTCAAGAGCAAAAATCCAGCACACAGAGCAGCAGAAACTGTGTGGCGCCACGAGTGGGGATGAAACCTGAATGATCGAAGCAACTGGGCGCGAGTGGGGGCTATGGCAGCGCCATCGACGGTGAGAACGGTGGCAGCAGTGGGGACTGCGCGAGACAGCGGCTTCGGAAATGGCCGCGGGAAAGTAGCCGAGCCGTGCGTGGATTTTTCGTGGATATTCCTCGTGTCTGTGCCGGGATGCAGTGATATCTTTATAATATTAATTCGTGTTAATCGTGACTAATCCTGGACATGGCGGGTGACAGTGCATTGTCGAGCAGTGAGAGCGAGGGGGCGGCCGAGGGTGCATCGCGCGGAGGACATTCCAGAGTGGGCGGCATTCTGGAATGCGATCCCCCCGGTAACAGGAATCTGGACGGCTGCTACGTGGGCGCAAGCAGCGACATGTCCTTCATCGAGGTTTGCCAGGTAAGTCCACCGAAAAATTTATTAAAAATCACAAAAAATATGGCCGCTCATGCCCGTGTCATGCAGATTCGACTGCAGAGCCTGTTCCCGCAGCTGTCGCCGCCAACCAGCGCCGGCGTGTGCGACGACGACTCTGTTGAACTCACTGCCGAGTGCCTAGCCAATGACGTCATACGCTACCTCCTCAAGGAGGACATGTACTTGATATCGCGAGACTCGACCTCCCGCAGTATGCGCCACAACGTCTACCAGATGCTCAACAAGCACAGCATCCTCTTCACCAGCATGGTCAATCGATTGAATGTCGTGCCCGACACGGCCTACGAGGCCTTCACCGGCGTCGCCGACGAGCTCTTTCTCCACGGTGGCATCACATGGGCCAAGATTGTCTGTTTGTACGCGTTTATGGGCCGCCTGGCCCTCTGGGCCAGGGACGGCAGGATGCACGCACTCAAGAAAAAATTACCGCTCTATGTCGCGAGGTATGTCGGCGAGGACCTTGCACACTTCATCAAGGGATACGGCGGATGGGTTAGTTTTTGTTTTACATCCAAAACTGCCACTTGAAGAGCCCGTTTTTTTACGACTTCATTTTTAAATTGCAGGAACAGTTGTGTATAGAGTATCCTGTGGCCGAGGAGGTCAGCGGCGCCGTTTGGAGGAGCCTCCTCATGACTGGCGCAACCCTCAGCCTCGTTGCAACGATCTTGACCGTGACTTCTTGAATTTGGTGGGGGAAATCGCGTACTTATGTCCTGTGATTGTTTTTGCAGAGGGGAATTTGTGGTTAATAAGGGTTTTTTCATGGATTTAATGTCCTGAAAAAAAAAAATGAATAATGAAAAAATGATGTGATTTTTTTGCTTGGGAAATATCTTGAAGAGTGTGTGGAATTTTTACACCGAGTAAAACTTTTGATTTTTGTTATATTGTATAATAATGATTTTTTTTTTGTCGAGAGTAAAAGTTTTACAATTCAAGATATCCAACGGAAAATTGCGCATTTAGAAGGAAAATAAGTGCAAAAATGCTTATATTCATTGTAAAATGAAATGTCTGATTTTTTTGGTAGTGTTGCAAAAAAAAAAAAAAATTTGAAGAATTCACAAATACTTATGAGTCACGTGAGATGAAGCTTAGAGAGTTTAAGAAATAGGGAATAACACAGCAATGCAAATTATTATGTATTATGATAATCTTTTTTTTTTTTTTGAAGAAAATATTTCACGAGTTTTTTCATCGTAAGATGAAAGAGTGTATTTAGCCGCACATAGATGCATTTTTTTTTTTTTTTTTGATTAAATAATCAGTTCATAATAATGATGAAAAAAATTAATAATTGACTTCATTTTCACGCCAAATGAGAATCTCAAAACTGTATTGAATTTAGGTAGACTTAAACTAATTTGTATTTATTTCATAATTTATTTTAGGTAGAAAATGTATGAAGTGAATGAAGGCACAAGGTAAAAAAAAAAAATCTTCGAAATTTAGAAAACACAGTCAAAATGTAAGATTATATGCTAATTGCATTGTATATGATTTTTTTTGTTCTACAGATATGTATAAATAAATATATTTATATATATCCTTAATAGAAAATTAGAAATTTTGTACGATATTTGACTGGGTAAATAAAAAAAAAAAAACTTTCTATTGACATAATTTATTGTAATTACTTATTTTTTCTATTGTAGAATTTAATTAATTTTTGTGTATAAATAATTTTTTTTCTTTTGCGATTTTTCATAATTAGGTGATTTTTAAATTTAAAATATCTTTAAAACTATTGAAGATAGATATTTTTTCTAAGAGACCTTTTTTATAGAAAATTTTACTAGCAACAAAAAATGACTCTAACAAAATTTGTCTAATTCGCATCCTTATCAAGATATTAACAAATAAAATGTTCTTAATTTTTCAGCGATACACACTTTTGGTTTTAGACACCCAATATATACTTATACTGTATTTTTTTATTAATTAAAAACTCATAATATGTATCACATAATTTTATATATATATATATATATACATTTTACAAACTTTCCATAGGAAATAGTGAAAGTAATGTAATGCAATTGATTTTTTTACCGTCAGCATATAGACACATATAATACACGACGTGTTGGCGCTTTTTTTTTTTTTTTATAAATATCTCGAAAATTATGGAATAGAGTGGATTTTTATCCAAATTTTTTTTCATGCTGCATAAAATTCTACATAAAAAAAGCGTCGATTAAAATTTTCTCAAGTTCAACGCTTTTTAAATTATTTCAAACAGAAAATTGTAGTAACCGGAGGGCATTTTAATTTTTTAATTTGCCGTTTATTTCAAAAAAATTTATATCCTGAATATCTCAAATATTTTAACAACCTATTTTTCGATAATTAATTCCGCTAAAAAATTTTTTTTTCTCGCGTAAATTAATGCTTACTTTATATATATTGTTGTTGTTTTTTTTTTTTTTTCAAATTTTACGGCATCGGCCATAAGAAGATACTTTTTTCTTATTTTATATACATAACTCTACTGCTAATAAAATTCCTAAATAATCATATAACTGTACATGTTCAAATTCACGCGACATTCACTCGAAAATTTCATACTTTTTTTTCCATATAAGTATAATACCGAATTATTTCGAAATTTTTATCACGATTTAAATAAAAAAATACCTCTGAAATTATTTAAAATATATTTCTAAACAAATTACAATTAAAATTTTGGAAGAAATTATCTTTAAAAAAAATATATAGAAACCGCGAGAGAATAAACCGAAGGAAAAAAATTCAAAAATCGTGAAAAAAGTAGTTTTCCAATAGATTACAGTTTCAGAGGGTTTAAAAATCAGTATAGTAGTTTTTATCGAGGTACAATACGTGTATTTTCGATATTGGCAGTTGTAACCAGGACATAATCTTAATTGAGAGAGAGAGAGAGAGAGAGAGAGCACTACACAAAAAATACATCTACCATGTTTTAATCTGTGGAAAAATCAGGGAAAAGATAGTAATAAGCAAAAGTTAAATCTGTGAATAAAATCGCTGTTCACATTAACAATTGAAAAAAAAAACCTCACTCAAACAATTAAGAGTAAAAAATGACAACAAACTACGTCGGATCTACGTAACATGATGGTTAATAATTATTTTCTACTACGTTCCATTTTTTTTTTTTTTGGGAAATTCTAAAATTCCATCCACATTTCGAAATAGCGATTAAGATAAATATTTTTAATTAATATTTATAAATAACAAAAAAAAAAGTTAACCGGTCAAGTCTCAAATTTTTAAATTCACGTGCACCATATACATTTTTTTTTTAATCTTCCAACTTTTCACTAAATTCACATTTTTTTAAATTGTTTATTTTTATAATTTTTATTTATTTATTTATTTTATTGTTATTTTCACCTAGATTTAAGTATCTTCAACCGCCACTATGTGATATAATTAAATGATGAAAAGGCATTCACAAAGTCGCATAACACAACACAAGATACGTTTCATTTTTCTTTCCTTTTTTTTTCTTCAATTAATTGTCGACAAAAATGTTAATTCCGATTTTAGGTAAATGGTACTCATAAGATTTATTAATTTTATTGTTAGTCACGAACTGCATTTAATTGTTGACATATATATAGGGGCAATACATCAAACAATCACTTTGGCGCAGATTCATTTACTTTTTACCTTTTTTTTTTCCTTCTGGCTATCACAGACGAGGCGGCCACGAAATAGGGACAAATATTTGACAATGTTTAATTTCTTGTATTATTATTATTTTTTTTTTTTTTTAGTTTTTAATTTTAATCCATGTAGTCCCACACCTCCTTCTCATATCCCTCATAGACGTGCTCCAACAATACTTTCCTTCGGCTATCGCAGTATCTAAGGACAAATTTTTAAATTATAAACGATTGGCACAAATTTTCGTATTTTTTTGCAAATAGCTTTGAAGTTTCCTTGAACATCCGAGAGTTTTCGTGATTTTTCATATAAACGATAACGAAAAATATTATTGAGATTAAAAAATTTAACAATATTGACAGAAAAATTCTATATTTTTTACAAAATATTTGTAAAAAAAAAAAAAAAAACTTACCTATACTTGTCCTGAACTTTCTGCTTAATATCCGCCAAATTTTCACTAGTGATGTTTCTCTCTAAATATTCAGACAGCAATTCTGTCGCACTTTCCAAATCCTTCTGGTTATCCTCGAAAATCACAGACTGATTGTTCTTTCGTAAGTAATAAGCAAAAACATATGTGTATGTTAAAGTCTGTCGACAGAGGCATAAAATGTCAACGGCCTTCTTTAAAAACTGGACCTACAATGTGAGAAAAAAAAATGCCAATATAAAAACTCCGTACAAGGGAATAAAACAAAAAAAAAAAATCCATACTTCAATCCAGGACATGTTGTGCTGCTGCATTTCCTCCATTTTCTCCTTGATGCTCGCATACAATTTGCTCTCAAACTTGAGCGACTGCAAGTGATTCATATAGCGATTGCAGTAGAATAAATATCTCTGCAGTGCCGAGCGTGATTTTTGCTGCGTGTCACGCGCTGCCTTGGCCTCGTCCTCGTCATAGCGGTTGCAACTGTACCAGCTAGATCCATGGGGCTCCCAGGGGCCCAGACACACCCAACAAAATTCCGTCTTGCAATTCTGATTTTTACAAATCATGTGATTACAACCGCCGTCCTTTTCAATTGTCACATTGCACTTTGGACACTCCTTTGTATTTGCCGCAATCCAATTGGATGTCTCCGAATCATCGTCACATTTCTTGATCCATTTGCGCAGCAAATAACATTTTACTGGGTCGTGCCAGTTTTCACCGCAACAAAAGCAAAAAGTGTGAGAACATTTACAGGTGACAGGCTTCGGCTCGACATATTGCACTTTTATTGCGCTGTTGCAGTCTGGCGACGGACACCACCGTAGCAATCTGTTACACTAAAAAAAAAAAAAACAAACAAACAAACAAACAAAACTATTATTAAATAAGTAAAATTTGAATATCTTAAAAATTTTAGCGAAAAAAAAAAAAATCCAAAGGGTTTGAAAGAGGGCCACTCTAGATTATTTTCAAAAAAAAAAATCATCACAGATAAACTGCAAAATTTTCTCATCTCCAGCACATTGACAATAAATTTGTCTTACCTCAACAAAACTATTTGTGATAAGATGCTGATATTTAAGTTTTACTTTCGAGTCTTTAACTAAACGCATAACACTCGCATCATCAACGAGAATATCACAGGCATGGGCCGCACAGGCGATGGTCTGTCCCACACCCTCCTCCATAATTTTTGTCGTTAAATACTCGCTCCAGCAAGCGCTGCAAAATCGGTGACCGCACTCCAATCCCGTCATCATCTAGAATACATTGAAATAACGGCATATTAATATGTTTTTTTTTATCTCAATTAATTTACCGAGCTCGGCAGAGTGACAAAACAGATCCCGCACTCCTCGGTGCCGTTGGACGATGTTCGGCGCGACTAAAATGGCAAAAGACAGTCTAATGCATCTATTTGCAGCGTAAAAAGGTCAAGAATAATTTAATTTGATTAGTTATAGTTACCAGAGCACTTTGGGCCGATCGAGATCGACTCATCTGGTCCCTTGTGACGCTACCCTTGCGAAATGGATTGATCACTCTGGCCTCTGCGAATAATTTCTCCTGATCACCGTCGTAATATCGCTCCATTAATTTTTCCTTGTCCCATTTAAAGTGATTCAGAAGTATTCGAGTGATTGTTGCCGGTATCTTAAAATTTTTCGATCAAAACACAAATTTTTCATTACAAATATCTTCTTCTTTCAAAACAATAAAAAATATATAATTATATATATATATATAATTATACTGACTTTTTGATGAAAAAAATTAATTTTGAAAATGACATTTTTTCCTCACCTCCACGACTGTATTCACTTCTTTGATACAATCCACCATGTGCTGAACAATTTCTTCAGTAGTCAACACTTCATAGGGATAATCATCAGTGTCAGTGTTGCGTTCACGGGTGTTTCCAACCTCAATTTCCATGGCAAAATCGACATCATCACCGCTTGACTCATTTCCCGAGTCTCCCTCATCATAAGGAGTTTCTTCCTCTGAATCCATTGTCTGTTGCTTCGGTGCTGTAGCTTACGCTCACTCAATTGCAGCTGGGAACAATGCTGAAGACAAAATGATGAGTCAGGTTTCTAACATTACCGCGCGAGATAAATAAAAAAATGCTCCAGATAATGACGCATAAAGAGATTAGGGCATAAGTACTATTTTGCAAAATCCAACTAAACAACCTTTTGCTTGGGGTAGTCCAAGGACAATCGACGCTGTTGACCCTAGAGCCAATCGATCCAATTGACAAACACGAAATTTCGCAATACTACTAGAATAATAATACTGGCTTTTAAACAGCTTTGAGGGACAATTCTGAAGGACTATCACTAGCACTATATTGGAGTCAAAGGAAACAAAGATCCGACACCTGAGAATGCGTGTGCTCCTCTTTTGCGATTAACTTGATAACCGCGCACAAAAACGAAAAATCGTCAGAAATGTCGGAAATAATACATTGTGATTGAAGGACACTCTGCACAGGACTCGATAGGACATTAATAATCACTGTACCCGCGTGTTTAAGCTGCAAATGCCAGAGAAACTTGGACTCTGCCAGCCTAATTGACTCCGGGAGGACGTTCACCAGATGCTGCTACGACGCCGAAGTGGCAAATGGCGCCGACCAGTCACCCGCCTCTCCACCAATCACAGCCTCACGTTTAGTAAATTCCACCAATAAGCATCGACACTTGCTAAAATGAACAAGAGATTATATTCATCGAGAGATTTTCACACAAAGTGACGTTGAACACAGAATTTTCACTGACACAAAACTTAACCTCCTTTCAAATTAATAGAATAAAATGCGTATTATCACATTGAGCAAGTAAGTGTCATCGAGGAAACAAAACAAATTTTGAAAAAAAGTGGAAATTAGAAAAAAAAAATGTGGTAATGGTAGCCTGATTTTTGAGTGGGAAAATTTTTTATGAAATGAGATTATTTTGGTGAGTTGACGGATATTTAAATGTTGTTTTACGTTATTTTGAAGTGAATTTAAAGGAAAATTAATGAGAAATATTTATTTTACTGCACCGTCAGACTGTATGTATGATGCACGTATATACTAAAACAGAAATCAGCTGTTGAGAACTGATGAAAGTCGACGTGAATCTAGGCGACTGTGAGATCACGACAGATTCTGCGTTTTCCTCTCACTCCATAGGGATCAAATTCACGTTTGTGCACGTTGATCAATCTGGTCCCATTTCTGTCCTTCGTTTTTAGACATTTTCAATCTAATTTCCTATTTTCGACATTATAATTGCATTTATTTTATAACTGATTGATCAAATTAGTAAACCAATTTGATATTAATTAGAAGAAAAAAAACTCAATACTATCGAACATAATGACGTCATGACGTCACAAAAGATGCTGAGGACTAACCTCAAAATCTGCAATATTGAGAAAGAAAAAAAAAATAGTTTAAAACGTACTTACTTGAAATATTGGCTGATTGATGCTCAATCACGCGGCCTTTATGCGTAATTGCCAATTTTTTATTTAGGAATAAAGTCCTTTAAAATATTGATTTCAGTCAAAAGAGGTATAATTAGTCATTTTTACGGCAAAGAAGGGGTAATTTAGTATGAAAAGTGAGGACAATTATGTGGACGAAATTCTTCATTGAACGATTTGATACTTTGGTTGAAATAAATTAAAATTTCTCAAAATTAGTTATAGTTTTCTAAAATACGCTGAAATTATTCAATTAACCAGTAATTAGAATGAAAGCAATAAATTTACAATGTGCCAATTGTCTGAAGTTGAAGCGAAACTTTTTTTTTTTCTCCAACGGCAAATAAGTATCTCGAAAACAATAAAAAAAATATATAAAAATTTTATAAATATTTAGTTATTATTTTATTTATTTATTAAACGCAGTAATCAGTTTTTTAAATTTGTGCATAGAAACATAGTATATTGCAATGACGACTATAGTGGGACAGGGGAAAGACAGAAATTTATTTTTTAAATAAAATTCTAATAATTTTTCAGAGATTCAATCGGTTTTTCTTAGTTAAAATTATACTGAATAATTCAAAAATGGCCCTGTTAAAATTAAAAGACTACACAATAATCCACAAAATTGGATCAGGAAGTTTTGCAACAGTGTATCGAGCAATAACAAAGGTAATATCCAGTCATAACTGACCGGAGTAATTCGATGAATATAGTCGAAAGATGGAATTTATAACTGGAAAAACCCTGTAAAATGAGTAAAAAATTGTTTTAATTTTAGAATTCAAGTCGTCAAACAGTTGCCATAAAATGTGTCGATAGTTCCACGCTGTCCGAGTTATCAGTTGAAGTATTAATGACTGAAATCACCTTGTTAAAAACACTGAAACATCAGCACATAGTAGAAATGAAAGATTTTTTTTATGAGGATGGGTAAGTACTTATAGTCATAAAAATCAAATTTCCGGCTGTTTATTTTTCTAGGAATTTTCAGTTGTTCAAACTCGATTTTTTATCATCCGTCCATTTTTTCTGCTTTCGTTCGAGACGGTTTTTTTTTTTATACTCCCTGTCTTCTTTTATCATCGAGTGGTAGTTGTAGTATTTGTTAGACGTAGATTTTTTAAAATTTTTCATAAATTTTCCATTTCTTCAGCTCATTTCAATATAAATTTTCCGTTTGCATCAGGTGCAGAATTTATCTGTTAAATTTATAATTACTTTTTTGACCACTTGATTTAATTATCTTTCCTTAGCTGGATAATTAAATTGTTTTAAAAATAGTGTAGCAAGTATATAATGGCGACAATTTTTTGACAGCGTGCAAGTATGTCACGAGCCAGGACTACATTCGCAGGACGAGTTTGAGAGTTATACGAGAGCCGGAGGCGAGTGTCGTGAATGTAGTCCTGGAGAGGCTGATGTCAACATTGCCGCCATTGTGCACATGTCACACACTATATTTTTGCAACAAATGTCAATAGTCTTCGATTTTTTTTCACTCTGATGCCACCATCAAGTGGCCTAATAATTTTTTAACAGCTGACATTACTGTCTAAAGAATCCGCAGGATCCGTAAAAAAAGGGTCACTTTACGCACTAGTGAAAAAAAGATGCACTGTAGGCACAGATGTCAGCAGTGAAAAAATCGGCCACTTTACGGCGGCTCAAAAGTGAGAAAAATGAGCTTTAGAGGGCGTGTATTGCAAAAAATAGTATATTGTGTGGCAAGTGCGTAAAAGTGGCAATTTTTTTACAGCGTGCAGTTTGTCTCAATATCGAACGAGTCCTTGCAAATGTATAGTCCTGGATCGAGACAAACTGCACGCTGACGAAATTGCCGCCATTGCGCACGTGCCACACACTATTTTTTTTGTAACAAATGCCGAAAATGCTCTTTTTTTCGCTCTGGTGCCGCCGTTAAGTGGCCGAATTTTTTACAGCTGACATTAGTGCCTAAAAAATCCGCAGGATCCTCGCATAAAGGGGCTACTTTATGCACTGGTGCGTGAAAACGCACTTTAGGCACGCATGTCAGCAGTGAAAAAATCGGTCACTTTACAACGGCTCAAGAGTGAAAAAAACGAGCTTTACCGACATGTGTTACAAAAAATGCATTATTAAATTTCATGATAAAAATATTTCAAATTTGAATATTGATGCAAACTTAAATAATTTTTTTCTTCTAAGTATGAGTATATATAGCTATATCATGCGTTTTCTTTATTATCAATCAAGAAAAAAAAAGTTAAAAACAACGGACTTTTTTTGCAATTATTATTATAAATTTTTTGTTTATCAAAAATTATTGTACTCGCTTTTTATTAAATTGTGGTTAGTTGGATATCTTGGAAGTATTTTTATCTTTAAATAAAAGTGCGTCAATTTTACTGATCGATCAAAGGCATAATTTGAAACTAATGTACAAATTTTTATTAATTTCTAATATTAGCTGAGCCTTGTACCAGTATACGCATCAATAATTTCATATATAAGGGTTTAATGTATTTTTTGACACCTGCTCATAAAGCGTCCCATTTTGGCCGCCTTTGTAGAGCGTGAAGTGGCTTATTTTGCTACCGGAATTTCAGCCTTGGCCTCAGGGTGATGTAAAATTTTGGACCCGAGGGCGTGAAATTGTTATTTTCACGCTCGCTGAGGACACACCAGAATGCCGGTGACAAAAAGGTAAGCCACATCACGCCTGGCAAAGGCTATGCTACCGAAATGGGCCACTTTCCTCGCAAATCCGCCAAAAATATATTAGGCTATACCTATAATAACTTCTGGGATTGCGACCCTCGCCTTTGGCTCACTTTCACACTCGTTACAAAATAGCCTCCTTCACGCCCTTGGTACAAAATGTATTATTTCGTCATAGCGGAAGCAAAAACCCTATTTTCTCACGCTACGACGAAATAGTACATTGTTCACCGAGGGAGCAAAAAAGGTCATTTCGACCGTGAAAAGTTTA
Organism: Macrocentrus cingulum; assembly: GCA_002156465.1. Taxonomy (NCBI): domain Eukaryota; kingdom Metazoa; phylum Arthropoda; class Insecta; order Hymenoptera; family Braconidae; genus Macrocentrus; species Macrocentrus cingulum. Next base: position 12,955 of record MVJL01000912.1, on the reverse strand, counting down.
CTGCCCGAGCCGAAGGAATTCACAGTCAAAATATCCTCTTTTGCATCCTGAGGTAAACATACTATTTTTGCTCCCGGAAAAGAGGGAGCAAAAACGCCATTTACTCCCGCTATGACGAAAAATAGTACATTGCTCCCTCGGTGAACAATGTACTATTTTTCCCTCAAAAACTGAGAGAGATGCAAAAAAATGTTTCAAATTTTTTTAGAAAATTTAATCCGCAATCATTTAATGATTTTTGATCAATAATATTTTTTGTTATTTTGCTTACTTACCGAATATTGTCGCCAACAATAAATAAAAAAATCATGACAACGGCTAAATTCCCAAAGGATAATCCATACGCCCTTTCAGTATTAGTGCGAGGCAAGATTGTAAAAAAAAAAAATTGTTAGTTTATAGTAAAGTAATAATAATAATTTTGTTTTTTAGAAGAGTTTATATTGTTATGGAGTACTGCAATGGAGGAGATTTGTCAGCATTTATAAAGAAAAAAACAAAATTACCCGAGAAGATTTGTCAGAAATTTTTGCAACAGCTTGCACTCGCGCTCAAATATCTTCGTATTCACAATGTCAGTCACATGGATCTAAAGCCAGAGAATTTACTACTAGTCAAATCACCCTTCGCAGGATACACTCTGAAAGTTGCAGGTAGGCTTTTAATTATTTCCCCGTTCCGAAAAATAACATATATAATTATTTTTTTTTTGTTTTTTTAATTTAAACTCTGGAAAAAAAAATTAGATTTTGGATTAGCTCTAAAATTGTCAAGCACTGAACACAAATATAAAATTCGGGGTTCACCACTCTACATGGCGCCTGAAATACTATTGCGTCATGAATACGATGCTCGCGTGGATCTCTGGAGTGTTGGAGTAATCATGTACGAGTGTCTTTTTGGAAAAGCCCCCTACTCAAGTAACAGTGTTTCTGAGCTGATTGAAAAAATTAAAACTTGTCGATCTATTGAGGTAATTAAACATTCATCAAGTGCTATAAATAGATTATTCTATATAGTTTAAAAATAAGAGTCAAACAACAATTAAACTGATAAGGACTATTTTTTAGATTTTTTTCCTTCAACTTTTTTATTTAGTGTCCTACAAGTTTTTTTTCAAATCTATTCTTAAAATGGATGAACATTTTTTGACTTTATTTTATTGGTAAATTGTGTTTTCAAGTTTTTTTTTTTTTATCAAATGGCCTTGGAGATAAGGAAAGATAATGTTCCGGGATTTTTTTCTGTTTTTTTTTTTGATAAAACACTGATAAGGCAGTTTCCAAATCCAAAAATAAACATTTTATTGTTTAACAAACAATACTACGATGATTTTTGGTATAAAAAAGTTTCAACAAGAAAAATCTATTATTTTAAATGATTTTTTAGTCTAAATAATTAATTATACTTTTATCGATAAATAATTTGAAATATGAGATTAATTTTCGCTATTAAAAATTTGTAGCTGTTCTATTTTTAATAATTAATTAAAAGTAATTTTATATAAGTCACATACCTCTTAAAAGACGCAATCTCGTAAATTCTTGTGTGTTGTAGATACCTAAAGGTTGCCACGTGTCGGAGGAATGCAAGAATTTGCTGCTCTCACTCTTGAAACATGATCCCGAAGCGAGGATCAGTTTCGACGATTTTTTCAGTCACATTTTCCTCGATCTCGAGCACGCTCCAACCGAGGAAAATTATCACAAAGCCCTAGACCTTGTTCGTCGAGCAGTACAGGCAGACGCGGAAAAAAATCACGAGAGGGCATACCAGCTGTACTGCGAGGCATTGCAATACTTTATCCCTCTAGTGGCGCGTACGATTATTCCTAAAATTACATATCCAAACACCGCTCTCATCTCAAATATAACTTCAAAAAATCTATAATTCTCTTTACCCTCTCCAGACGAGCCAGATCCACTGAGGAAAACTGTATTGAGGTCATGCGTCAAGGAATATATGAACCGATCGGAAAAGCTCAAATATTTATCCCGAACGAGCAGTCTGGAAAATGAAAGAAAAAACAACGATCTAAATAACACACCTCCAACATCCGTAAAATGTCCATTAGCGGAATTACGTCAGTACCTTTATTCAAAAAAATTAGTTTTCTAACCTATATAAAAAAAAAAACATAAAACAAATTATAATTTATCGATTTTCTTGTTTCAGGAACCCTAAGTGAAACGACACCTGACATGGCGGCGGGTCTCGACATCGCTGAAGTTGGTGAGCAGTACTTGGCCGAAGGAAATTTCGCTCTAGGCCTAGAAAAATTAACCTCAGCTTTAGGAATCTTAGTGCGTGTGCTTTCAAAAGAACCTCCAGGACGTCGTCGTAATTTATTGCATCAAAAAGTACGCGAAAAACACTGAAAAACCGCGAAAAAACTACTAAAACCGTGTTGCTTTCAGGTACAAACATGGCTGACAATGGCCGAAAATACAAAAGAACTTGTTGGAGCTCAAGAAATTGCCGAGAGTAAACCAGTAAATGCACATGAACAGTGCACTATCCAGTAATTTTTGTAAATAATTCGTTAAAAAATAAAGAAACAAAACTAACCTGAAAGATCTAGCTCGGGAAGATGGCGGCGAGGGCGCTGGCGTCGTACGAAGGCACGTAACGGCCGATGTGGCCGGATATAACCGTCATCGTGTCATGGAAAATTCCAGAACTGTGTCCCACCCCTTAATCTCTCCCCCTACGGCCCCTATACGATGACTCACTCTCTTTTGTTCTCTCTCCCCCCACCCGCGGAAAGCTCGGCCAAGCATTACCCCTACTTGGGTAAAATTCTCTCCCCCCACCAGCACAATAATTGGCCTATGTACATGCAGAGAACACGGCAACGTCGCAGTCAAGTACATAAGGGCGCTGAGCTATGGTGGGGGAAGGGGATCCTCAACGTGGCAACGCTGCAATTCAAATCTCGCCGATTCCATTTCTTCGACGGCGCTCCTCGAGTTCGGAACTGTTGCGCCGCGAGCGCTCTTGCTACAAACATCAACTAACGTGTGTTTGGTGCGCCAACCTATCGCTTTCCGCTTTTTCTCGAACAAACTGGTGCTCTGGCAAGCCGCACGCGCATGCGCACGAACCGGCGTCAGGACGCACACCCTTGTGTCCCCCTCTCCGGCCTGCAGCCAGGCCAGAAAACCAGGATACATCTACATACACACACACGTACATAGAAAAACAGTGAACGCGAGTTTAATAGTAGTGACTTGGTGTTGGTGTTTGTGTTGTATAAATGCCGTTGAGTTTGGCAAAATGTGTCGAGTTTGAGTGTCCCGTAATTGGGAATTATGTGTATGGATACGCAGTCTAGCAAAATGGGTGACGACGGTTTTGAGGACGATGTAGAAATTCTGCGATGTCGCATTGACAAGGGTAAGTTTTTTTTTTTTCTAGGTTAGAGTGCCGTGAGATTTTTTTTATTGCGCCGCTACACACTTCCGGCGGTGCCACGTTTTCCGAGATAGGTTATAGGCGCTTTTACACAGTCCATACTCTCGCTGCCACTAGAGTTTCACTTGTTTTCCGTGTGCACACCGGCGAAACGTGGTGGAAGGCGCGCGTGTGGTGTTCTGTCCCTATTTGCCGCGGCGATCTTTCTCTCTCTCGCGATTCAGATGTATGTAGTGTGCCTGAAAAGCGCGCGCATCAGACCCTACAGATGATCAGTTGAGTGTTGAGACCGCGTGGCAAGAGTCAAAGCATCATGCAATATATGTGCAACTTTGACGTGGTGATCATTGCAAGTGATGAAAGCGTTTCCAGATTTTTCGATCAGATTACTATTCGCACTATTGATCCTCAGTTTGATGGAATTATTGATAAATTGTGTGAGTGTGTGCTAGTTAATTCTAGGCGATAAATAATTTTTTTTTCTTTTAATTAAATTATTAAATTATTTATCGATTTCTTTTTCATATTAATATATATTATTCTTCCTGATTTATGCATTTTTTTCTTCATATTATCGATGATATAAATTATCAAGTCAGAGAAATTTAGGTCAACTTTTCACTTACCTCCCTTCATAAAATATATTGTAAAAAAAAAAAAACAAGAAAAATTTAATGTAAAACTCATTATTTTCATTGTCATTTTGCACGGTCAGTATTTTTATTAATTATTAATTCATCCATTGGATGCTGTAGGAAAAAATGATTTTTTATTGAAAAACAGAAATTCCAGTTCATTGTCCGAAAGTCATTTCAGTGTTGTTATATATATCAAGACGAAGAAAAAAAAAAAAGTCTAGCAAGAGTTGGCCCTTTGCGGCGAGCGTTTGATTGAGCAGCATCGTGTGTGACAGAGAGCTATATCTGTTTTGTGCGCGGCGTTCACAATATAGATATACATTTATGTAGATATATATCCACAGGCGCCAATACATACAGGCTTACGCGATACGCCACTACTATACGTCCAGTCGGACGCTCGTCGATTCGAGGGGAAGTGGGAAAATGGAGAGTGATGTAACCCCGAACGGCCGTTGCCGAAAGAGGCCGAGGACAGCCGAATGTGCACCACAGAGATCTGAGCGGCGCCGCGCGCCCGCGCCCGGTACTTGCAACTGACTCGACGCCATTTGCAATTTCGTGCAGACGCGCATAACCACGATCAACATTTTATTGTTTAAACTTATAGCAGGGGCTTAAATTTCCGCAAAAAATTGCAAAATAGGTCGAAAACAACTAAAGGATTAGTTGTGCTCGATTTAAATACTGTTTAATTGCTTTTAGAGGTCGATAACAACTGACCTTCGGTCGGCGTCCGCAGTTGCCTTCAGATTGATGCGGTGAAAGCCACTTACTATGACTAATTACCATACTCAAGGTTGTATCAAAACTACGAATTGTTTTAATAGTTGAATAATAGTATTTTAGACTCAGTTTTGACGTTAAACCGAGCATCAATAGGCCAAAGTATCAACGGATCTCGCGGCCATCTTGTTCTTGCATCGTAGTAACATGGCCTCTCCCCTTACTTCTGCCCCCGGGCCAACGGAACTGCGCAGCTCGGCATAGCAACAGTGGTAATGACATATTGGACGACTAAAAATAGATGGCAGCCTTGCGGCGTTGCCAAAACAACTGGCCCAAGCGTGCGGAAATGCCGTCCAAGGACAATTGAAGCTGTTGATCTGGCAACACCGGCAGATGGCTATTATCTCGTGCTTGTTTACGTAACAAAAGATAACATCAATTTTGCAGGAGGAGCCACGTGCATAGCAGCGGCACAGGCAAGAAAGGGATGATAGCAAACGGCGCAGAATGCAGTTTTATCGGCGCGAGATGTATTGCGCTTTTTTTATGCGCTGCAACGTCGCAGGGAGTGGGCGGTCCGCGATCCGGCAACGCCGCGGCCGTAAATTATGATTAAAATAATAAGTATAATACATATGTAGTACATAGGGCCTAGGTAAATAGGCGGCTGCGCTGAATCAGTCGCGTTTGATACCGAGTGGCGGGGTTCTGCGCAGCTTTGTCTCTCCCACTACTGGTATGGCTGCCCCTTCTTGACGTGAATCCTGTAGGTTGCAGGCGGGGAGTACACCTGAAACCGCGCTATGCGTTTGCCAATCTTGGCACTTGGCCTGAAAGAGCATATCGACCGTGCAGCGTTGTCACATCGTGTGGGATTTTGCGCCTGGTCCTAGGGGGTCCTAGGCAATCTTTGAACTGTATGTACTGGCATATTCACGTCCGTGCTACATGATAACCCAACTATTTTTTTTTTCATCTAAAAAAAGACTTGCCATTTATTTATTTATTTATTTATTTATTTATTTATTCATTTATTGGTCATGTATCATGATCTCGATTTTCCAAAGCAAGAAATTTTGATGAGGTTGACAAACCCGACGCATTTTCTTCGAAATCCCACATCCTGAAGTGGTAAACCTTTTTTTATTTATTTTTGATGGATTTTTTTTATTGCTGATATGGGAAATGGATTGATACGATGAGGGATCAATATTTATTTGTGGGATATTTAAAAATAGCATTTAATCGAGTTTTTTTTTATTTTTAAGGGTAATATAATGCTGACTTTTGTATGGACACCCATATACAAAAGGTTGCAGCTGATCCTTTGGGTTGCGCGTAAGTTGGTGGTAGTTCGCACGTCGTGTTGGTATTTGTGTTTGTCGTATATATTTGTGTCTCGATTGCCCATTTACATAATTATTCTTGCAAGTTTAGCAACTATGCCTAGTGAATTGTTGAACTAATAAACTTACAAAACAATTTGAAATTATCTCAACAAGTTTCCGCCAGTACAACTATAGAGTCTGTTTAGTGTTTTAGGTTATGTTGGTTGCGGTACATGAAAAAAAGAAAAAAAAAAAAACTAAACAGCCATTTTTTTTTTCGCTTTAGTTAAAAAATTATCAATATAGAATTAAATATCATAATAATCAGAAAAAACAAAAAACCATCAATGAAGATTTCATTATGTTTGTGTTCGATATAACGGCAATGTAAGGGTCCCGTTGGGGTTAGGTTTTTGCGATATACACTGTGGTAACACCATCGATTATTAATAAAATGGGTCGCAAAAAGTCATCTTCCCGACGTTCAATAAAAACACGACACATGCGATCACTTAAACAAGGAAAAAATCAAGACGAAATTGATCATCAAAGTGACGGCTTTATTGCAAATCCCAGCAAAAATTCGGCGGTGGTGGCATTAGAATCGCCTTCCAATCAAACGAGAGGTAATCGATTTCTTCACTTATCCCTAACCTTTACCCCGGACAAATTTATTCAAAAATTCTTTCATCAACAAAAATGACTTATTTTGAAGAAAAAAAAGTCTAACGTGCACGAAAGCGTAACATATGCGATGTTAATCGCAATTTTATAATCATAGACTTAAAAATTGCAATTTCTCTTCGGATTTACGGGTTTGAGCGAGAATACGAAGAATAAGCGCCCCACGAGAGACTCATATGCCCCCCCTGAAGGCGATTGAATAGCTAATTAAAAGCCTCATTGAGGGAAAATGCGCTGGTGGCGTCCTCAGTCGGCGGCGGCTTGTAGTCAGCGAGGCAGCAGCGACAAGATGATGAGAGAGGCCAGTCAGTCGCAGCGTCGCGACAGCAATCGGATTCGAGTGTGTGTGGATTGCTCGAAAATGTAAAATCGCCGGGAGCTTTCGCTTCCTCGGGCTGGCTCAGGACTGCTTGAGAGCCTGCACAAGACTGAAGATCTCAGTGGCGATTGGTCGCGGGGGTACAGTCGCCGTGAAAACTTGTCGCGACCGATCATGTGATTGTCGTCGCGGGTGCAACGCCGCCGCCGCCGGCGACCGGGAACGACGTAAAAAAGACTTCCCCGTGTCCAGAAGGTCGTGTTTAACAAAATTTTCATAGCTAGAATCGGGGACTGTGTATTGATTGGAAATTTGCCACTGGTAAACTGCTTTTATCGACAGAGCGATTTTAGGCGTGGGGTGTCAGCTGGAGTTTCGGGACTACATAGAAGCTGCTTTCTAGAGCATCATGCGTGTCTATGTCTTCAGGACGCCTTGGCGTTCTCTCCGCTTGAATTTGTGTGTGTGTTTAACCTTCGCTGGACAACAGGGTCCTTGGCCTCTTGCGCCATTGGTTGCCGCGATCGAGTGTTTTCAAAAGCAAAACGACGACAATAGTTGTAATTGTGCGCGAGGTTTTTAATTATTGTCTCCTGGTTATTGGCAATATTTAAAGGCGATCGATTCAGGGTGTGTTGGTAGAATCGTTTTAAGAATTGATTGTGGACACGGCGCGCTTGTGGGATAGGTCAGGTGTGACATCACTCTCAGAGGAGACGAGGAATTTTTTCTCGCACGTGAAATGTCTCAATAGTCCTCCAATGTCTCGGTTACGTGGCGACTGCTGGATTTATTAAAAACAATGGCGTTTTACTCGAATGAATGCGATCAAGTTCGACGGAATGGCATTAGATCGAGCAATGGAGATGCTATGGCTTTTAGTCCACGTATGTATCGAGTTTTCTATGTACTTATAGTTGTGGGGAAAAGCCGGAGAAAGGCTGGAAAAGTTGCGACTGTCGGATTGTTGTGGTGGATTGATTGACGCGATACACTCGAGCAAAAACTCGGCTCTTCAAGCTTTATTTTATTCAAATATTTCAAGAATAATTTAATTTATGAGATTTTTCAAGACAACCTTTTTTATAGAAAATTCTACTAGCTACAAAAAAGTTCTTGGATAAAAATACTAAAAATCATGTTATTTGTGAGATATGTGTATATTTTTTAAAAGCATTTGTCAATATTTCAGAAAAATATTCAAGATACAATAGTTTTATCATGTGTCTTTTTTTTTTTCATGCAACATAAAAAAAAAACTGAAAAGTCGTCATAAGGCGCGAAAATTTAGTTATTTTAAATGATATGATTTTCAGGAATGTTTGAGGAGGTACCCGTCAAAGAAGAGCATCCTGATGAGGCAGAGATCGCGGAAATGGCGGCCAAGCTGGTGGAAGCAAACAAGGCGAAAATGCAGACGCCGAGTGTACCGCTGCGTCCAACGGGAGGTGGTCAATTGGGAAATCAGGGCTGCCTGAATCGTAAGCCTGGTGAAACAGTGCCGGCAAAATCACCGGATACCGGCAAGGCGCCTCTGGACGACGAGAGTCAGCGCGGCAGATTTGGTTGGATAACATTCGACAAGGTTCACATCCCCTACATCTTTCGTGGCAGTGAAAAATACTGCGCAGTGCGAATCCTCGAGGCAAAGCTACTGAACAAGTACCTGAACTATCTGCACTCAGACATCTACAGCTGCACGTGCATAAAAAGCTACTACATAACTGAAGTTGAGGCTAAATTGCTGAATGACATCAATGTGAAACACTGCGAGGGTCAATTTGGCAAGGAACAATTTACTTGCAAGGATTTGGTGGTGCGTTTGGCCGATGCCGAGGAGTTTTACTCTTTTCTCGATGTCTGCTACACTAAACTTACGAGTCAAAATGTTGGCACGTGTCACAAAGGCGACAAATGCGGATTTATTCGCATAAACAAGGAGTCTGTTGTGCCCTATACCGTCAAGGATAACTTAAAGTTCGTTCCGCTGTTTTATTTCGAGGGCGAAACGGACAATTTGAAGCTTAAAGCGGAAAAACTCGAGGGATGGGACCTGTCGTATTTGAAATTTTGCTGCAAAGTCCAGGGTATTCGCAATGAACTCTTTGCCAGCGAGACTTGCTCGGTAATTAGCTTGAGTGACATAAAGAGCTATTTTCCACCGGGAACTGGCTTCGAGGACTATTGGCCGAGCAAAGTCATGGATTCGCAGCTGTTTGTGAGCGGGAAAACCAGTGCCAGCGCTGGAGGATGGACCAAGCAGCCACCTGCGCCACCAAGTGTCGCCAAATCGCCTGCACTCGGTACCAAGCAGATTAATTCGCGGCAAAACATTGCGGCGATGAATGTGCGACCGCCTGCGAATGCTGCAGCCATGCCTGCGCGACAGGTCACATCAATGCCGGCCCACGTCACGCAGACGGTTCCCTCGCGGCCTCAAAATGCTTCCCAGGCCATGCTCAACCCCATGCCAACGACTGTCAACGGCTGGAATGGCCTTGTCGGTGGTCAACCCACCTTCCAGGCGGCCATTATCTCGCAGGCGAATCCCGTGGTTCGCATGCAGAACCCCTCTCTCAACATGCATAATGTAATTTTTCATAATTTAAGGTTTATCCTTAGCAAGAAATTAATTTGAATTTTTTTTTCTTTGTTTTTTTTTAGATGACGGCAAAGACTTATTCAGTTGCTGCGAGGAATCGAGGTGGAACTGTCGCTGCTCCTGCTCACTATGGTGTTTATCCGGTGACAACTATGCAGCAAAACATCCCTCAACAACCCCCGCCACTTGTTCGAGCTACTGTCCACTCGACGCAGCAGAATTTAGGGTAAATTTCACGGTTTTTTACGATTGTTACTACAGGTTTTGGATTACATTTTGTAGTTTAGGTTCGGCTTGATAGCGGAGCATCCAGGGAATCGTGATAATTGGCTGGGATTAATTAAATCTATCTAAATACGCAGTTTTACGAGTTTTTTTGTTTTCGGTGTGAAAATTTGTCGCGTGATTTTGGGACGAGTTTTTGACTGGCAAAAAAATTTTTTATTCAAGATTGCGACTTTGATATCCTTCAGGTGACAGTATTCACGGATTAAAAGGTTTAATATTTCAATAAAAAAAATTTAACGAGTGAAAATTGTTCTAGTAAAATTGCCAGAATGCCTGAAAGCTTTAATCCTTTGAGTATACATCAATTTTTTTCGACATCTCCTACACTCTGGGTCTATTTGACCCTGTTTAATTTTGCGAATTGCGTAGAACTCTACAACTGCTCACCCAATTGATTTGAAAAAAATTCCGAGATACATTTTAAATTGTGTTCAAATAGTTCATGGTATTAAAGAGACTATTAAACATTTTTTAACAATGGAATTTTATCAAAAAATTAAAAATTCACGTGAGTTTTCTTGAAGAACATTTAATAAATAAAAAAATTAGTTTTTCAATTGATCTTAATCAAGAGTATTTATTTTACGTGCTAATAGAGATGATTTCTACGGTGTTAATTCACCACGTTACAACAATTGTCGAAATTTACAATTGATAGTTTAAATTATATCCATCAGTCAATAGTCCTATACGATTTTTTTAAAATAATTGAGCGTTACATTTGATCAAAGTCAGCGTATGCGTTCACATGACCTAGTGTGTACTCGAAGGGTTAAAAAACTTTGTATTACAATTTCCCCAAAGTCACGTGACATTTTTTTTAAAGATGGTGTTTCTTAAACATTTGTCAGGCGGTAGGCGTACTTTTTGAGAAGAAAAAAAAATTTTTTCCCAAATAAAAAATTATACACTGCAAAAAATTGCAATATCACATTTGACATGATTTTTCATCCTCCTCACGAATCGTCTGACGCATGAGGCACTCGTCACGAATGCAAAAAAACACCCTGCGATGGCTCCCATAGGCTACGGAGTTGTGCACTCACCATGAAAAAAAAAACATTACTCTAGCTTGATAATAAGTAGCTTTACCGCCCTGTACATACAATGTTTGCTTCTTTTGTACAGTTATCCAACCTATGGGAAGGATGACTGGTGAGTTCTTGCAACGTATTATAGACTAATCTGTAACGATAGTACGCATGAGCTCCAACTAATACCCTCTACCCTATATATATATATATATATATTTAAATCACCTCTTATAATCCCGGAAAAGAAATTTTAGACGAAGAAAAAAAAATTGTTGTGTTTTTTCCAGGGTGGGAGCGACGTATACGTCGCCAAGTCTGACGGTGCCGAATGCAGTGAGTGCAAACACCTACCCACAGATGCTTAACCTGAGTCACGAGCAGGTGCAGGCACTGTTGCACCCTCAAACCGCCTCGCCGGCCTTGATGTCACATTCGCAGAGGCTCACCCCACCCGCGCACAATGCGCACAACCCTAAACATGCGTATCCGCCACCCCTTATCCCTGTCAATGGCTCTAACAACGCGAGGTAATAAAAATCTTAATTTGCCCCCAAAGTATTTTTGTTTTTTTTCGCTAACTAATAAGTCGATTTTCTTGCAGGGACGCTCGCGGGAGGAAGGCGCTGATTCCCATCGCCGAAGCAGGCCCATCCAACTGCCCAGTGGCGCCCTACAACGTGCAAAAAGCCCTCGTAGAGGAGAAGCTCGTGCCTTGCATCAACTTCAAGCCCTACGTGTACGCGGAGCTTCTCATGACTGTTCCAGACTTTATACAGCAGTATTTCCCTAATAGCGACATAAATAATTGCCGGCAAGTGCTCACAGATGTCCTGTGCATTGATTTGTACCAGGGAAACAGGTAATTATTGTGGATAGTGGTTATTTTTTTGAGGATAATGCTGAAAAATTGGGTTTTTTGGTTTCTCTCTGTTTTAGGCAGCAAATGAAAATACTCTTGGAAGCTGGCAAATGCTCGAGCATGACTGAAGAACTGCCCCTGATTCAGGTGCGGGATATTATGAGGTATATGCCACAAATGAAGTACATGTTCCGAAATATGGGAACCAACCTGTCGTCCCCGCCCTCGGAGGAGCATCCGGCAAAAAAACGACAGCGCACCAGCTAGGATTGGTTCCAGCCTTACTGGCCCACCTACGATTACTACCACTCGGCATTTTAGGCTGCTCTGTGGTACAGTGTCGCGCGTGTGGTGAAGTGGCACGTGCTTTGATTCTGTGGCAAACGCCGAACGATATATACGCGCGCGTCAGTGTGGAAATTGCGTCGTGCCTCTACGTGTAAGGCTCCAGGGAACGTGAGACTTGTAGATTCACGTGTTTTATGAGTAGAAATGTTTTCCATGACTGATTCAAAATGTTAAGCATTATATCATTGTCTCCTGGAAGAACAATTCATGCAGTGGGTGAATTTACTTTTGTTAAAAAAATTTTTTTTTTTATTTTCTGGCCTGAGGATTGATAGACACCAGGTTGGTAATTTGTTGGCAGTTTGTTTTCATTTCTTTGACTTGTGATTCTTGGGATTTCTTTTTTTTGGCGGCGGCAGACACGAGTTTCAGAGACTTTTGGAGTTGACGTGCGAAGAATTTTTTTTTTTTCCGGGAAAATAAGTATAGTTATATTATTGACAAGTGTTGAATTTTTTTTTAACTTACTATGTAGCTATTAAGAATATGTTTCTTGAAAAATTTGTGGTAATTCTTCGTAGTGTCAACTTCGAAAAATGACTTAGTGGCTTTAGTGACTGTGTTTCGTGATGCTGGACGTTTTTTCAAGTGAAAAAGTGTTTCTCTTTTTTTTTGTGTTTAATTAGATAACAAGTTTTTTTTTTTTAATTTATCGTTAAAGAAATGAAAAGTTGAGATTGATGTACAAAATATTTTGTTTTTTTAGGGGGGG